>ML994651.1:0-144423 GCA_010093925.1 Zopfia rhizophila CBS 207.26
GAGCTGATCAGTTTGCCAAGACCACGCGTCAAGATATTTGATACCATAATGTCTCCACCTACCGACCTGCAATTGATTCCTAAAGAAGCTCGAATACAGCTTGCCATCCAAGCTCTTGAAACAGGCCAAATATTTGGCCTCCGACCTGCTGCGCGCACTTTTGACGTCCCCTTCTCAAGCCTACAAACGCGACGCGCTGGAATCACCTCACGACGCGATGTTAAGCCCAATTCAATGAATCTAATGGCAACTGAAGAGGAGGCAATAAAACAGTATATACTTGAGCTGGATTCAAGAGGATTTGCCCCTCCGCTCAATGCTGTTCGAGAGATGGCTGATAAACTATTGGCTGAGCAGGGGAAAGACCCAGTAGGCATGAACTGGCCACACAACTTCATCAAGCGCACCGTAGGGCTTAAAACAAAGTACAATCGGAAGCTAGACTACCAGCGTTATAAACAGGAAGAACCAGCAATCATACAAGCTTGGTTTGACCTTGTACGTAATGTGAAGGCCAAATATGGTATACAAGACGAAGACACGTACAACTTTGACAAATCTGGCTTTCAGATGGGTATAATAACCCAGCAAAAAGTCGTTACAGGCTCTGAAAGACGGCATCGACCAAAAGCTGTTCAGCCAGGTAACCAGGAGTGGGTTATAGTGATCCAAGGTATTGGCGCGTTAGGGTACGCGCTTCCACCCTTCATCATCTACAAAGGCAAAAACCACCTCTCTGCCTAGTACCAGGAAGTCAACATACCATCCCAATGGGCATTCAGGGTCTCTGATAACGGCTGGACAATAAATAAGCTTGGTTTCCAGTGGTTGAAGCACTTTAATACGCATACAAAAGAGCGTACTGTAGGTGCATACCGTCTATTAATTCTAGACGGCCACGAAAGCCATAACTCGCTGGAATTTACCGAATACTGCAAAGAGAACAAGATAGTTACTTTATGTATGCCGCCACATTCGTCACATATCTTGCAGCCACTAGATGTCGGTTATTTTTCGCCGTTGAAGACAGCGTATGGGCGCCAAGTTGAGAAGCTAATGCGCAACCGGTTCAACCATATCACGAAAATAGAGTTCTTACCAGCCTTCCGGGACGCGTTTAATGCGTCTATTACTAAAAAGAATATCCAAGAAAGTTTTCAAGGTGCTGGCCTAGTTCCATTTGATCTAGATAAGGTGATATCAAAGCTTGACGTTTGATTACGCACGTCTACACTCCCCACCGTACAAGATACCCCATGGCAGTCGAAAACCCCTAGTAACCACCTTGAATTTGGGTCGCAATCAAAGCTGATTAGCGATAAGTTAGGTAGCTCACCATCTTCCTTAAAGGAAGGGTTCAATTAGCTTGTTAAAGGCACCTTTTTAATGGCTTATCAGATGGTGTTATGGCGCGATTGAATTACTAAGCTTAAAGCAGCTAATGAGATCACAAACTAACGGAAACAGCGCAAAAGAAAGCGTATCCAGTAAGAAGAAGTCCTTACCTTTAAGGCTGGCTTACAGTTAGTTGCTAAGAAGTCTGCTACTATAACTTCTAGTAGTAAGAAGAGTTAGGGTAACGCTAGGGCAGATAGGGTTAAACTAACTCAAAGGCGCTGTGGAAACTACAGCAGGACTGGGCATAACACTCAAACATACTAAATTAATAAAGAATCTACTATAGAATCCAGCAACGATGAGGAATTAGAGGTAGATTATAATAGGGTGGAGTAATTCATTACATAGTTTATTATATTTAGTGTGGTCTTAGCAAACTGATCAGCTCACTTATTTAACCAGCTCACTTGTAAAATACGTTATATCTTTTTTTTACTTACTATTATAGTACTTTTAGTAATTAATTACTTAAAATTTTTTATTATTTAAAATTTTTAAATTATATTATAATTTAATTTTATACTCTTTATAAATTAATATATTTATATAAATATTTTTAATTTTTTTTAATTTTTAATTTTTTTTACTTTTTATACTTTAATACTTTATTTTTAATACTATTTTTATAATACTGTTTTTTATATCTACTTTTTTAATATCATTTTTTTAAACTACTTATTATTAATAGTAATAACTAAAGTTATAATAAACTAAAGTTTAAATAGTAAAGATTTTAATAGAATTTTAGTTAATAGTTTTTAAATAAATTATGTTATAATAAATAAATTTTCTAACTTAAATTTAGAAATAAAAACTAGCTTAATTTTTATAGTTTTAATTTTTTATTAAATATAATTTTGTTATTTAGTACTAACTTTTTAAGTATTATTTTTTATATTTTATATTTAATTATTTATTAAAAAGTTTTATAAGAAACTTTTACTACTTTTTATATATATTAAGTAGTTTAAACTTTAAGTATAACACTATATTATATATTAAGTAGCTAAAACTTTTAAGTATAACTATACTTATATACTAAGTAGTTAAGTTTTAAATATATAGTTAAAGAAATATTAAATATATTTTAAAGTATTAAGTAATACTAAATATTTATAAAAAAATAAACTAACTAAATTACTATTAAGCTTATTATAATTTACATAACTTATTTAGTTAAATAGTAATTAAATAAAGAATATACTAAATTTAAATATTAAAATGTTAATAGCTTATACTATAATAAAAGGCTAAGCTAAAATACTTAATTAAAATATTATTAAAAATATTAAAATAATGCTAAAATAAAAAAAAAGCTAAAAAAAAGTAGCTATTAGTTCTATAATTAATAAAATATTAAAAAAAGCTTAGTAATTTAAAAGAAAAATTTTCTAGTTTAAAAAAAGTTTATAGAAACTAACTAATAATAATAAGATAATAAAAATAATAAGCTAAATAATAAAAATAATAGGCTTAATAATAACTTAAATAAATACTTTAAAATAAAAGTAGTACTTTTTATAAATTAATATATTATTAAGTACTTTAGTACTTATAATATTAAAGCACGTTATACTACTACCTAAAATACTTATTATTAATTAAAAAGTTAAGATTTTTAATTTAAAGCCTTTTAATAGAAATTACTTAAAGTATTAAACTTTTAAATATAAGGCATAAGTTAAGCTTTAAATTAAATTTAAAAAAGAGAAAAGATTAGTTTAAATTAACTACCTAATAAATAAAACGTTAGAAAATACTTTAAAAATACTTTTACTTTAGGTATTAAAATATAGGCTTATAGTAAATATTAAAAGTATATAAAATTACATAAACTAATAGTTTAATAATTTATATTTAAAAGTAAAAACTTTAAACAAACTATATTACTTTAAGTAAAGTAGAAAGCTAGTACGTAATTATTAAATAGAGTTTAATTAATTATTACTTAAGTTTAAAAGTTATTTAAAAAGGCCTTTAAAAAAAGTATATACTAAAATAGTTTAAATAAAAAGTTAAAAAGAAACTTAGTTATAGTATAAAAAAACTTTTTATATAAAACTTTATAAGAAAATTAGTACATATTACTAATAATTTATACTATATTAATATAATAAGTAAGCTTTAAAATAAGTTTAAACTAAATAATAATTAATTTTTAACTTATATTTAAACGTTATTTCTACTAAAGTTAATAAAATAGAAACTAATTAAAATAAAAGCTAAAGCGTTAGGAGCTAGAGTAACTAAATAAATATTAAAAAAAATAAAGCTTATATTTTTAATATAAAAATAACTAGTATTATATTACTAAGTATTTTTTAAAGTATTTACTTACTTAGCTATAGTAGTCTACACATTTAATAAAAAATTAAGGTTATTTTTATAGTATAATAAAAAGCTTATAACAAAAAAACTTTTTAAAAGTAAATTAAAAAATAGCTTTTTACTAAAGTTTTAGATAAAAGCTAAAAGAAATAAATTAGATAATAAAGTAAAATAATATTAGTTAAAAAATAATTATATATATACTTCTTTACTTATAGTATATACTATAATTAATTTAGTATATTCTACTTTAACTATAATTAATAGTAAGTATTTATGTTATATAATTATAAGCTATTTTTTTATTTACAAATTTAAGTTTAAGTACTTTAAAATTTCTTTAAAACTAATTAAAGAAATTAATAGAATAGTCTTTAAGTTAATAAAATAGTTTAATTTTAGTTTAATTTAAATAGCTATAAAAAGAAAGCATTTGCTTATATTATTAAAATATAATAAAAGAGAATATAGTTTTAAAAAGAAAATAGATAAACTACTAAAATATAATAATTACGTTAGTTAAAAAAAATTATATTTATTTAAAAAAAAAAATTAAGTCAAAAGCTAAAAGAAAAAAGTTTTTATAAGTAGTATTTAAGAAATTAGTACTACAGCCTTTATTAAAATAATAAAGAAAGTAAAGATATTATAAAAAAAAGTTTAAATTTTTACTATATTTCTAGTAAATATTAATAAAGCCTTTATTTTAAAGCTAAAAGTTAATATTATATATAAAGCCTAGTAAACTTACTTAAAAGTACTTATAAAAATTTAAACTAAAAAACTACTATGTAAAAAAAGTTAGTTTATATAAATTAAAAAAACTAAAGTTTTTTTTTATAAAATTTTATAAATATGCTTAAGAATTTAAATAAAACAACTCTACTCTAATTATATACTAAATAGAAGTTTTTTACTCTAACTTTTACTATGCTCTAATTAGAGTTAACTTTTCTAATAATTTTATTAAATATATAAACATAATTAGTAAATATTATAATAATATACTTATATTAGCTTTAAAAAAAAACTAATATAATTTATACTACTTAACTATAAGATTAGAAACCATACTGTAAAAAAACTCTAATATTATAAAAATTAATGCTATAAGTTACACTTTCTTCTATTTAGCTAAAAAAGAGAAATATGTTTAAAAAAATCTTTATTTTAAATATAATAAGTATAGTTACTTTATTTAAAATTACTTATTTCTTTTACTTAAACTTTAATCTAATAGTTTACTTTAAAGAAACGTTTTTTAATAATTATTCTACTTATTTTCATTTAGTTTTAATGAATTCTATAGTTAGAAACCTAACTAGTAATTTAAACTCAACTTGTTAAAAGTTTTGTTCTAAAAATAAGTTACTTTTTAAGATACTTTTAATACTAAATTTCTGTTAACTTATAGACTTTTTATTTAATAACTAACTTTTAAAACTACTAAGTAAATGTTTTATATACTATTTAATAAAATAGTATATTTTACTTTATTACTATTTTAATTAATACTAGAGTAACTAGTATAAGTTATATTAGTAGATTTCTAGTTAATATTTAGAAACTTTATTTTTTATTACTTTTACACATTTTATATTCTACTAGTTTTAATAGAAAATAACTTAAAAAGAATTATATCTTACATACTAATAGTATAACTCTTTACTATATAAATTATATTAAGAAGATTTATTTCTATATAATAGTTATAAGAAACTGTAAATTATTTTTTAGCTAACTTTAAATAAAAAAGCATAAAGTTAATTTTAACTATAATATAGAAAAACTACTTTTTAATACTTTTTATTACTAAATTTACTACTTATTCTTATCTTAATTACTAATACTTTTAAAAAAAATCTACTAACTACTTTAAAAGCTTTTTAGTAAAGTTTTTACTAAAAGGCTTATACTTTAATACTTTTTACTTACTTTATTTTTAGATTTATTTTCTAAAGTTACTATTAACTACTTAAGTATAACATAATAACTAGTTAGCTAAAATAAACTATTAATTATAAGAACTTAATACTTACTTAAAAAACTCTTTAATAAATTATTTTTTAAAAAGCTTTTATTTAAAAGTTAAATTTATATTTAACTACGTACCTAAATTTAATACTAAGTTAAATAAAAATCTTATAAGAAACCTTTTTTTTAAAGCCTGTAAAACTTTTTAGTAAAAACTTTACTAAAAAAGTTTTATTAAAAACTTAAACTTAACTAAAATATAAATATTTACTTAATAAAAGTAGTACTCTTTACTTAACTTACTTAAAAATATGAACACAAAATCTTTACTATTTTAATAGCTAATATTAATAAGACTCTAGCTTTAAAAACTTATACTAACTTATTTATAAAGGTTTTAGGAAAATACTATAATATTCTTAAAATATTTTTATACAAAAAAGCTAATAAACTACTTAAATACAAACTATATAACTATAAAATTATTTATAAAAAAAGAAAACAACCTAAATTTAGCTCTTTTTATAGGATGTTCTAAAATAAACTTAAGATTCTTAAAAAGTATTTTAATAAGTACTTTACTAAAGAATTTATTAAGACAAGTTTTTTTTTCTATGTTCTTTTCTATTATTTTCATAAAAAAAACCTAATAAAAGTTTCTAATTTTGTGTTAACTTTTAAGCTCTAAATGTTATTATTATTAAAAACTACTACTTAATTATATTAATTCAAAAACTTTATTATACTTTAGTAAGGTAAAGTACTTTATAAAACTTAATATTATTTTAGCCTTTAACTACCTTTATATTATAAAAAAAAATAGTTAACTACCTTTTAAACTAAATATAGCTTATTTAAGTATTTTATAATACCTTTTAGGTTAGTTAACACACTAAGTACTTTCTAATATTATATAAATAACGTTTTTTAGTTATACTTTAATGTGTTTTGTATATTTTATATTAATAATATTTTAATTTATAGCAACTCTTTATAGAAACACTAATAATATATAAAATAGATTTTAAAAGCTTTAAAAAAAGCTAGCTTATAACTTAATATTAATAAGTATAAATTCTATTAAAAATAGGTTATATTTCTTAAGTATGTTATTTTTACTAAAAAAATTAGTATAAATCTAAATAAAGTAAAGAATATTCTTAATTAAAAAACCTTTTATAATATAAATAATATAAAAGTGTTTTTTAAGTTTGCTAATTTTTATTAATAATTTATTAATAACTTTTTTTATATTATGACTCTACTTATAGCTCTAATAAAAAAACACTTAATTTAAATTTAATAACCTTTATTAGAAAGTATTTAAGACTCTAAAATTTATATTTATAATTACTTTAATTTTCTAATATTTTAACTTAAAACTACTAATTATTACAGAAACTAATTTCTTAAACTATATAACTACTAGTATACTTTTTTAAAAAAAGTAAATAAAGTAAACTAAAACCTATTACTTACTTTTTAAAATAACTAAATTCTATTAAATATAACTATAAAATTTACAACCAAAAATTACTAGCTATTATATACTATTTTAAATAATAAAAACTTAAATTAAAAAGTACTACTTTTTTAATTTAGGTATTAAGTAACTATAAAATTTTATAAAATTTTATTATTATAAAGTAGCTAAGCTACTAACAAGCCTACTAGATTAAATACTTCTTTTAGTTTAACTTTATAATTATGTATAAACTAAGTAAATAAGAAAGAAAACTAAATACTTTTATTTATTATATATAAAATACTTTAGTTTAAAAAAAGCCTATAAAGCTTAATAGTAAATACTTTTCTACTTAAAACTATTTAACAATATATTAGAATTTAACTTAATTAAAATAAATAAGCCTATTTAATAAATTATTAAAAATAAGTACTTAAATAATAAGTTTATTTAAAAAACTTTATTACTAATATAAAATAAAACTTGTTGCTTTAAAATTTTTTTTAAGTAAATATATAAACTAAAAAAGTTAGCTATACTATTATAGCTAACTAGTAATATCTAATAATAATAAACTTAAAATTAAACTTTTTTAAATTATACACAATTTTTTAGCTAGTAGCTATTTTAGTTATAAAAAAACTCTTAAAATTTTATAATATAAATATAATTAGCTTTAAATATTTAAAATAATATATTAATATATATTTTATTACTATACTTACTAAAGATCTAAGGCTTTTTATAAAAAGTACTATAGTTTTTTAAAACTTTTCTTTATTTTTATAAATTTTATTACTAATTTTTTAAACTCTAAAAGTTGTACTAATATTATAGTAGTAATAAACTACTTTATAAAATACTAATATTTAATTTTTTATAGTAAAATAAATATTTTAACTATAACTTACTTTTTTACTATTATATATAAGTAAACTATAGTTTCTTAAAAATAATTATATTAAACTAAAAAATATAATTTATTTTTACTTTTTATAATAAACTTTATAAATAACTGTAAATTAAACTTAAATTTTTTTCTACTTATTATTTAAAAATTAATAGCTAAATAAAAAAAGTTAATAGTATAATAAAATAAGTTTTATATATATACATAAACTACTAGTAAAATAACTAAGTAAACTAGCTACTTTTAGTATAATTTAAAGCTAATAATACTATATTTAAATTTACAAAAGTTTTTTATTTTTTAGCTAATATAAGTTAACAACTTTAAATAAGTTTTAAACTTTTTATAAAAATTTAAAAACTTTTGTACTAAGTATTATAAGTTATAGAAACTAATTATATAATAAAGAAAATAGCTAATATTTAATAATTAGTTTAAAAAAAGTTTAGGCTTAAGCTTTCTAAAAAGAGTATATAAACTAAAAATAATTATCTACTTTTAATTACTAAATAAAAGACATAGTTTAGCTTAATATATAAAATATTTAAATAAAATAACTATTTAAGAAGCTAAACTTAAAAGCTTTAAAAAAATTCTATATTTTTTAAATAGTTTCTTTATATATATACTAACTTAAACTTTCTAAATTTTTAAATATATACTTAGTTTTTTATGTATTATTACTTTAGCTTATTATACTTAAATTTAAATACTTTTTAAGTTAGAAAAACCTACTATCTAAATTTATTAAAGTTAATAGAAAAACTAAATACTATATTAAATAAATTAAAGAACTATGCTTAATTTATAAGTAAAAACATTAAAAATACTTAGTTAAATAAACTAAATATAATAACTTAACATGAAAATCTATAAATAACTTTTAAAATATAATTATTATAAATTTTTTTTTAAAAACCTAAACTAACTTAAACTTAATACTTAACATAAATATTTTTTATAAAAGCTTAAATTTAAAAAAAAGTACTATTATAGTAACTATTTATAATATTTTATAAAAGTCTTTTAAAAAAGTTTTTTTATAAGTGCTTTTTTTTTATTATGTATTTATATATTAGTTATATACTAGTACAAAGACTCTACTTTTAAATATTTTTACTTATAATCTATTTTTTCCTTTTCTTTTTTTTAAATAATGTTTTAAACTATTACTTAGTATTATATATAGTAATTAATTAATATTTTTCTTTAAACTTTTGACTTTTTGCATGTAGTATTTTTGTAACAAAATATATTAATAAAAAGTTAAAAATATAAAATATAAAATATAAAATATAAAATATAAAATGTAAAATATAAAAAAATTAATTATATAAAAGTTACTAATATTATAAAAATTAAATTATTTAATTATTATTTTTATTTACTACTTAATTTAATTCTTTTAATAAGTTTATATAAGCTAATTTTTTTTAAGTAAATAAAAACTTTTAGAAAAAACATAAAAAGTAATATTTTAAATAGTATTTATACTATATTAATAAAAAGAAAAATATTGTTATTAAGTTATATTATACTAATATTTTTTATATAAAAGTATTTATATCTTTTTTGCTTTATTTATTATTTAAGCTATTTTAGTTATATTTATATATTACTTTTATAAAGCTATGTATTTATTTTTAGCCTTTTTTAAGTTTTTATATATGTAATTACTTTAATAACTACTTGCATTTTATTTAAAAGTACATAGTTACTAAAAATATTATTTTATTTATTTATTTATTAAAAAGTTAATAAAGTATAACTAGGTATTACTTTACTTTAAAACCTAAATTTAGACTTTTTTATTATACTATAAATAATTAGAAAACATAATTTAGTAATAAAAGTATTTAAAGTTTTTATAGCTAAATATTTAGGCTATTAATTAATATTAGAATAAAAAGCTATTTTTACTTATAGTTTTAAAATATAAATTACTTACGTATTATATGTATATATTATATAATATAATGTAATATAATAAAAAAATTCTTTTAATTTAAATAACTAAATGTATATATTAATATATAGTATTTATATTTTTAAATTTTTACTAAAGCTTACTTTTTTAGTAAAAATTTTTAACATATTTACTACTATACTATAGCACTAATATAGTACTATTATATATATATTTTTATATTTACTTTAATAGTTTATTAATATAATCTAAATAAAATGTTAATAGTAGCTATTAAGCTTCGTTAGGAAAAAAATTAGTAGTATTTTTATAGTATTTAGCTATATTTAGTGGCTATTTATGTATTTTATATACTACGCTCTATAGCTTATAGTCTTAACTCTAAAATAGTATTAAACCACTAAATATAATACTATTTTATAAGATGCTATAAAATGTGTAATTATATTCTCTAAAGCTTTTATTACTATTTATAATATTTACATGATTTATTTATTATGTATATTATATATATTATATACATTTTATAAATTTAACGCTTTCTAAGTATACTATATATCTAGTTTATTTCTTATATATAATACGTATATTTTAAAGCATAGTTTTAAATTACTAGCTACTATTAATTTACTATATAAGGTAATGAAATACTGTATAAGCTTTATTTACTTTTTTCTTTTTAATTTATCTAAAGTACTCTCTGTGTTTACTCTAATATTAATATAAAATTAGCTTTTATATTAAATCTAAATATATCTTATATTATATTAGAATTAGCTTCTATATTAAATTAGATTTGGCTCCTATATTAAATCGAATTTAGTTCCTATATTAAATCGGATTTAGTTCCTATATTAAATCAGATTTGGCTTTTATATTAAATTGAATTTAGTTTTTATATTAAATTAGATTTAGTTTCTATATTAAATCGGATTTAGCTTTTATATTAAATTGAATTTAGCTTTTATATTAAATTAGATTTAGCTCCTATATTAAATTAGATTTAACTCTTATATTAAATTAGAATATTAAAAAGGAGACTCTTTTAAACTCTTTTTCTCTCTATAGAGAGCCTAATTTAAATTTAATATAAAGCTCTTAAAATAGCTTAATATAAAGCTTAAGAGATAACTTAGTATATAGCTTTAGAAATAGCTTAGTAAAGGCAACTTAGTATAAAGCTCTAAAAATAGCTTAGTATAAAGCTTTAGAGGTAGCTTAATATAAAGCTTTAAAAATAGCTTAGTATAAAGCTCTAGAAATAGCTTAATATAAGTCTAAATACACGTTAGTAAATAGATTAATAAAGAGCTTAATAAACCTAAATATTAGCTTAATATAAATATATAAAGAAAGAAGGACAGAGGGAAGAAAATTCTATTAAAATTAAATAAAAAACTATAAGTTTAACTCTTCACGTATAAAGAAACTT
The DNA here is from genome assembly GCA_010093925.1 of Zopfia rhizophila CBS 207.26. NCBI lineage: Eukaryota > Fungi > Ascomycota > Dothideomycetes > Zopfiaceae > Zopfia > Zopfia rhizophila. The sequence goes on from ML994651.1 coordinate 11,435, forward strand.
AGTATATATAAATAGAAAATAGTAACTTTACAGGCTCATAACGCCCATAGATATTAGTAATAAATTTTAGAAAGTAAATAGGCAAAAACTAGACTATTTTATAAATAAAATAATATAGAATTTAGAGGGGGCGTAATATATTATAGTATTTAATAGCATTTTATAATATCTTACTATATACTAATATTTAAAGTTATAATTAGCTGCGTTTTGTTATATACTAATATTAAAAGTTATAATTAGCTATACTTTATAGTAGAGTTATAAGTAGAGTTATGTTTAACAGCTAAATACTACTAAATACTTAAAAATACTAGAAATACTAAAATAGCATGAATATAAAATCTTTAGCCACAAATTTTTTTCCTGACGTTTTAGGCTTTATTATATAAACATATAAAAACTAATTTTATAGAGCCTAAATTAATTAATTAATTAATATTTTTATATTTTTAATATTTATTTTTACTTTAAATACTTTATATTAAACTATTAATTTTATTTATTATATTAATTTATTGATTAATTTCTCTTACGCTATACGGCCCTAGCGGTATATAATTCTAAAATAAATAAATATAAAAAGAAAACTATTTTAATAAACTAAAAACTTCTAACTAGCGTATGTGTAGTAGTCTGTATGTAGTAACTCTTTAATACTTAAAAAAATTCTATAGTTTATTTTCTACAAGCTATCTTAAAGTGCGCTTTATAGAAATTAATTATTAAGTAACTAATTCTTAAAGCCTAGTATAGACTAATTTAGAGGCTTATTACATCCTCACTTTATAGACTTAGTAAATATAAAAAGAAATATAAAAAAAATATAGCTATAAGCTTAACTAAAGTATTATAATAAGTATACTTTAAAAAGCTTACTATTTATAAAAATATAGCTATAGCTTCTAAAGAGCTATAGTTATACTTATATAGCTAAATAATATATATAAACTAAGTTCTCTTTTATTACTTATAGTGTTCTAAATAGCTGTAGTTTTAAGTTATATATTATTTATTATAAATAGTATATATTAGTGTCCCCCCCTTCTCCCTAATACTATACTCTTTATTAAAATAAATAAAGTCTGTATAGTAGTTATATTACTATTATAACTAGTAGTGCTTAGCTATATACCTATACTTTTAATACTTAAAGTACTAGATAAGGTTATAGATACTTTAAAATAGCTTATATTATCTAAGCTTAGAATACTATAGAAATCCTTTCTTTATAAGCTAGTTTATTTATTTTAGACTAGTAATATCTATAATTAAGGCCTTATAAATCTACTTACTTTATAAGAAATAATATAATTATATTATAAGTTGCTAACTTACTAATGTAAATTATACTAATAATAAGCCGTTTAATTATTTATATAACACTTAGTAGTTCCCTTACTTCTGAATTAAATAGCTTATTAGACTTAGTAGAAGTTAGTTAACTTAGTAAAAAATAGAGAGAAAGTTATACAGTAAGTTAAAATTTAATAAAATAGTATTAAACTATTTTACTTAAGATGTAAATCTTAATTTTAAAGTAACTATAAAGAACTAAAAGTAATTATAAACTGTTTAATGTCTTATACTTATAGTAAATCCTTCGTGCGTATATTCTATACTAGTGTTTAGTATATTAAATACTACTAGAGACTACTAAAGCTATTAGAAGTTCTATTATTTTATTTTACTTTTATTTACTAAGTTTTTCTTAGTTACGTGAGCTACTGCTTCTAATCCTTTAGTATAATTTTATATTTCTATTCTTATTTCTTAGCCCGTGCTTTAGCCTATGCTAATACGTTCTATACCTGCTTATAGTTCTTCCTTTCCAGCTCAAACATACAGTTCTATTCTAGAACTTTATTAGCTATTATTATTAGTTCTCTTAGCTCTTTAGATATAGTTATTTTATTATTACTATTCATAACATTATCCCCCTTTTCTAAGTCTTTATCTTAAAAGATAGTTTTTTTCTTTTATAAGTAATATAAAGGCAGCTGGTCTTTTACTCTGTGTTTTAAACTATAAGATTTTTAACTTCCTTTTCTTTCTACTTAGCTTTCTAATAATAATATGTCTTAAGTTATCTCTAATACGTGCTTACTGCCTAGCTTCTCAGATCTATAGTAAACCCTATTATATACTAATACCCTACTTAAATTATTCCTATTAAGGTGATAATTGCCTTATAAATTTGAGTTCTAGTTACTATTTAGCTTATACTAATTATAATATAAAATACGACTTAATTATTTTACAGCCGGAATAGGATCGTATTAATTGTAATAAGAAAAAACTTTATTATTAGCTTAACTCCTTTAAGGATTAGTATTTTAAGCTTTAAGCTTAAGAATTACAGCTTCATCATAAGCTTATGAAAGTAGATTCTAAAGAGAAAGAGATGTTTAATTAAGAAATAGCTTTTATTTATAAAGTCTAGACTCTTAAGAAGACTAAAGCTCGTTCTTAGGGTTAAGAAACTTATATACTATAATCTATAGTATTAGCTTCTTCCTAACCTGCTTTATTTTTTCTTTCTTTTAGTTTAAATTAGAACGCGCTGTAGTTATCCTTTCTATAGGATATAGCCTTTATTAGTTTATCTAATAGTACTAGGCAATTAGCTCTAAACTATTCCTTAGGTTTTTAATTAACTCTTATATATTATCTTTAGGTCCGTAACCCTTCTATCTAACTAAATACTTCTATTAATATCTAAACTACTAGTAGTCTAAAATTTATTAAACTTCATACTTAGTAGTATCTTTTTTAAGTTTGAGTTTTATCTATAGTTTAGCATTTAGTAGTACTAGTTCTAATTTTAAAATATAAAAAACTAAATAAATTCTCATGTCCTTAGGTAGTTATAGTTTGTAATTTATAAATCCTATTTATTTTTTAACCTTAAATAGTCTTAACTTAACATGATCTAGTTTTTTTAATGGTTGTTTTATTTCTAAATTTTTTTTATAATAGAAGAATTTTATCTCTCTTTCTAAAGATTAGTCTTTTAACTTTAGATTTATCTTTCTATTATTTACTAAGAACTCCTTTCTAGATAATTTTTTCTATTATATCTTAGTAAAGTTATTATAATTCATTAACTTTTACTCTTACTAATTCTGATACCTTATTTAGAATCTGTGATTCTCGATAAGCCGTAGGCTCATAGCCGTAATTTGCGAAAAATAGTGATTTTCTTATAGTTAATAACTTTACAGAATTGTATACAAACTTAGCTATCAGTAGTAGGTTAATCTAATTATCTTATTATTTATTAACATACATTCATAAGTACTGTTTTAGTGTCTGATTTATTTATTCTGTTTATCTATCTATTTATAGATAAAATGCTGTTAAGAGGTAATATTCAGCCCCTAGCTTTCCTATAAACGTTTTCTAGAATATTAATATAAATAATTTATCTCTATCCGTAATGAATTCTCGTGGCAATCCATGTTATGCTATTAGTAGTTTAATAAGTATAATTACTAATTCATCCACTTTAACCTCTATATACGTTAGTTTAAAGTATGTGTATTTTATAAGTTAGTTTACTATAACTAGTATCATGTTATATTATTAACCTCTAAAGGTAGTTATTATTAGTATTCCCATAATAAAGTCTATTATAACTAATTTTTATGGTATGTCTGGTAAAGGAATTAGTTACATAAGTCTATATTTTTTATATCTTAATACTTTATTCTTTTTGCACTTAATACACTTTAAAAGAATATTTCTAATTTTTTTCTATATCCCAGGAATCTAAAAGTGTCTGTTGATTTATTTTATAGTTTTTTTAATTCCTTAATGTCCATGCATTTTAGCTGAGTGTTAATTTTTAATAAACTTAGTTTATAATATATTTAATACGTAAATCGTTTCTTAGTCCAGATTCTAATATAGTTATCTATTATTAAACTTTCTTATCCGTTTTTTTTAGGTGTTTTTAATAATAACTACTGCCCTAATATCTATTTATAAGCTTCCTAGAGATCTGTTTAGTCTTTATCTAAGTATTATATTATAGATTTCTAGTATATCCCTTATATAATCTGCTTTTTAATTAAGTATATTAGCCACTATATTTTCTTTTCCTAACTTATAAAGTATTTAAAAGTTAAAGATAGAAACTAGTTCCTACCATCTAACTTATTATTAATTTAGTTTCTTTATTATTATGAATGCTGTTAGATTCTTATGGTCTAAATATATAATAATTTAATACTTAGCTCCTTCTAAGTAATATCTCTATTTCTTAAATGCTTAAACTATAGCCAGTAATTCCTTATCATAAATATCATAGTTTAATTTAGTAGTTATGAGTTTATAAGATAAAAAATCCACTAGATATTTACACCTGTTATTTTATACTTATAGTAGGATAGCTTCTATAGCTTTATCTAATATATCTATATATATCTCCATTTAAAGTCATAAATCAAACATCTTTAGTATCGGTGGTTATTAGAATATTTCTTTTAATATTATAAAAACGTTTTCTTCGTGTTGTTCCCACTTAAATTATTAATCTTTTTTTAATAATTCTGTTAAGAGTGCTGTGATTTTTAAGTAGTTCTTAATAAATTATCTACAAAAGCCTATAAATCTAAGAAAAGAATAAACTTCTTTTATAGTTATTAGTATTAGCTAGGATAGAATATCCTTAGTTTTATCTAAATTAACTGCTATTCTGTTTTAGGATACTAAGTATCCTAAGAACTTAACTTTAGCTTTATAGAATATATATTTCTTTATTTAAATGTATAGCTTGTGTTCTTTGAGCTTTCTTAGTACTTTCTTAGTATACTTAATATATTCTTTTAGCATCCCGTTTATGTATACAAGCATATTATTAAAATATGCTATTATAAATACGTTTAGATATTCTCTTAGCACGTGATTAATAATTGCCTGGAATATTACTAGTGCGTTTATAAGTCCTATAGGCATAACTAAGTACTTAAATAGTTTATATTTTATTTTAAATACTGTCATCTACTCATGCCCTTTAGCTATTTATATTTAATAGTATCTATTCTTAATATTAAAAAGGCTAAACTATTTTACTTCTCTAAGCTTATCTATAAGTTCTAATATTAATAGTATTAGATAATAATTTTTGATTATAGCTTTGTTAAGGTGTCTGTAATTAATACATAGCCTTAGTTTTCTATTCTTTTTTAGTATAAAGAGTATTAGTGATGCCATTTTGCTTTAACTAGTTTATATATATTCTTTTTATTAGTTTTCTTACAAGAATTTTCGTAATTCTTTTTGTTGGTGTATAGGTACTTGATATAATAGTCCTAGTTTTAAATCCGTTCCCTCTTTAAGCGTGATTTTATAGTCTTGTTTCTAGTATTCTAATAACTAGTCTTTAGCTTTTTTAAAGAACTATTCTTTAAATTCTTTTTAGTATTCTTCTAGCATAATAAACGTGGTATCTTAAAGTATTACTTTTTTTATCTATATTATAGCTCTGGTTTGTTGCTGTCTATAGTAGTTATTCCTAATTCCTATAGTTTTTATTTTCTAGTTAATTATTAGGTTCTATTATGCTAGCTAGTTTTATCCTAAGATAAAATCCTTACTATCTAGATCTATAATCTTAATACAGTAGTTATTTGTGTAACCTGCTGCTTTAATAGTTACATTTTATATTTTAAGATTAATTAGTTCTTTTTTAAATGTTGCCGGACTATTGTTTATATATCTTACTTATATAAGTTTATCTAAAACTCTAGTTAGTATCTAGTATCTTTATACTTATTTATTTAATATAAGTGTTTTACTAGTCTTACTATTTATAAGTGCTAGTATCTAATTACTATTAATACATACGTCTATATATAGCTTATTTTCGTGTTTTCTTTAGTTTAGTTATGTATATATAATTAATATATTTTTTCTAACCTTTAGTTCTTAGCTCTCTAGTGGTTTGGTTGTAGTCTACTAGCTTTCTAGTTTTTTATCTATAGCTAACTCCTAAGTAGCAGTCGCTTCTTTAGTGTTTTTTTATTAGGTTTATAAATTAAGTATCTCTAGAGTTAACATGCTTCTTTATTAAGTATTTTATATATATTTTTAGTTTATTTTCCATAATCCTGACATTTCCATCCCAAGAAACATTCTTAATATATAAGTTTTTTATGTGAATTTATAGCTAACTATTCTTTTTAATAGTATTTAGTTTAGTATTATTAGCATCCTACCTAGCATTCATTCCATAATAGTTATTTATATTCGTCCGAATTTAGGTTCTGTGATTCATCTTTTAAATTCATGTAAACTAGTTCTTATTATAAGTCAAGTTTCTTTTTATTTACTAGTTATTATAATACTTTTCTTGTCCTTAGTTCTTTAATACGTATAGTGTGTTTATTCTATTTATAGTTTTTTCCTATATAGCTAGAAACTACACATATCTAGTATTCCTTTCTTATTATTCTGTTTATGGTGTTATTATTTTGTATTTATAGTATTAGTAAAGAATTTTCCTCTTTCTTTTCTTTTTAATAGTGTCTAACGGGGTGATAGTATAACATATTAGTTATAACTAGTATAGATATTTATTTATAGATCTTATTTATCTATATAGCTAGTCTTTATCTACTTAGCTCTTTATGCTATTTATTTCCTACTAACTATAATACTTATTAGTATTTATATATTCCGTCTCTTAAGGTAATTTCTTAGTGTTTGGTAATATAGTATTTCTTTTAATAATATTCTAATCTGTATATTCAACAGTGCCCTTAGCGTACGTGCTGTATAATTATTATAAATATAAATTCCTTACTCTCTACTAGTTCTAGATCTTTTCTTTATTTAAACTTTTAATCTTCCTTATAGAATAGTCCTTTTTCTTGTTAAATTATTTAATAGAATTAGTTAGCTTTTTCTATAAAATTAGCATGATATTATCTAATAGCTGTTTTTTATATAGTAGTAATTATATTACTAGTTTATTCCACTAGATAATCCTTAACTTACTAATATAGTATTTTATATTCTTATCTAAGATATGTGTGACTTTTATAGATTTAGTATTATTCCTTCTAGATTCACTATATAATAGTCTTTTATGTTATTATATTTTATACTTATTTTACTTAGACTATAGCTATCTTAATTTCTTTTAGTGCTTTAGTCTAAATATAAGCCTTCTTAATATCTAATTACCGCTATTTATAATCTTTAATGAAGTGTTTTTATTTCTTATATTCTAAATAAGTCTTACGTATATAGCGTTCTATTTACTTTTTAACTTACTTTCTTTATTCTTTTTCTATAACTATTTTCTTAATGTTAATGTTTATTATATTATAGGTTTAATTATCTCTTCTATTCTTTCTTAGTACGTGGATTATTAATCTCTTATATACCTTTTTCTCTTACTTCTACTAGTACTAATAGTTGTTAATAGTTACTATTTATTTAATAATTTTTAGTAAAGTACTTAGCCGTTTTCCTCTAAAAATTTCATCTTTAATTCTGTCTTTTAGTTCTTTATAGTATATTATAACTAATAGCTAGTCTATTTAATTAAGTTATGATTAGATTTACTTAAACTTTATAATATAATTAGCTACTAACGTTTGTTACCTAAGCTACTAAAGCTTTTAAATTACTTCTATTTCTTTATTAATTTCTCTAAAAACTATAATTATTTCTTGTTTAAAACGTTTATAACTTCTAAAGGTTTGTTGTATGTTACTGTTATAATTAGCTAATCCTACCACTTCTAAGTTAAAGTCTCTATTAGTAAGATAATTTCTTACTAGTAGTTTAAACTATTTTATAGCTTTACCTATTATGTTTATACCAGCTACTAGAATCTAATCCTAATTAATTAGAAATAATTTTTAATTAAACTAATAGTAGAGGTCTATTATTACTATAAAAGTTTTAAGTTTATCTTAATTATTATTAAACTTTTTAGGTAGTTGTATTTTTGCTATTCCCTTTTATTAACTAGCTTTAGTTTACTAGTTAGTCTTAACTTACTACTATAGACTTATTAAAGCGTTATATAATTCTATAATAGTTACTTTTTATTTCTAGATAACCTACTATATACTCTTCACTTTTCCGGATATACTTCTAGTTATAAATAAAGATTCTGCTATAACTTCTTCTTTACTGCTATTTTCTAACAGCAAGTAAAGTTCTTACTTATCTTTATAGTAAGTTATTATAGGCTTTTTAATAATTAGTTATTAGAATCTATCTAACTGTGACGGCGCGTACTGTAGTTACAGCTAAGGTTTAAGCTCAGGCTTATACCTAGCTTATGCTCAAGCTCATGCCTGGCTCATGCTTAGGCTTAGCCTTAGTAGGGGTATATAGCTTCAGCCTTCATAGCAGCACTCTGCTCCTTAGTTTAATATAGTTGGGTTACGCTCCCGCTTGCTTATTGCTTGCGCATGCCGACTGTGACATTATATTAAACTCCTTGGCTGTCTTTAGAGGGTAAAGGCAGCTTAGTATTCTCATATCCTTATCATGCACACGCACCTGTCTTGGTCACTGAGCCTGACCTACCCTATCTTAGCTGATACGTGGAGACAGAGGCGACCCTTAGCTGTCTTTGGAGGATAAAGCCAGTTAAGTATTCTCATATCCTCACCCTACACACGCACACGCACACGTACACGCATATGACTAGCTAGATAACATAGCAAAGGCCGCTACGTCCTAGCTCCACACGCATACGGTTTCTCTTTTTTCGCCCTTCTCTTCTTTTCACGATGAACGACCCTATTCAGCAACTCCAGGCTGAAATCCAGGCTCTATGAGTTGAATTCCACCAGGAGATCCAGAGCCTGCGCACAGAAAACCAGACTCTAAGAGCTACTCTCACTATCATCGCCTCTGCCACCTCCTCACGACCTAGATCTGTCCTTTCTACGCCTACCAAGTTCGACGGAAAGCCATATAGGTTCAAGACCTGGCTCCCTACAATCAATGCCAAGATAGCCGTTGATGGACAGGCTATAGGAGACGATACAGCGAAGTTCTACTTCGTGTGGGATAACCTTGAACCATAGATCCAGGCAATGGTTCTTCCACAGCTGTTAGATGCTGAGGAACGTGGTTAATGGGACTGGCATGATATCACGACGCAGCTGGAACGAGTCTATTCCAACCTGAATGAGATCCGTGAGGCACAGCAGGCTCTGCATAAAGTCAAGTAATAAGAGCATAAGCCGCTGCCTGCCTACATTGCACGCTTTGAACGGATCCTACATGAAGCTAAGGGAAGAGACTGGCCTGCCGCCGTCAAAATCACGACATTCCGCCAAGGTCTTAACGCCTCAATCCAGCGCTCACTAGACAGTCAACTGCTGTTACCAGACAAATACCCAGAATTCCTATAGGCTACTCAGCGCCTAGTAACATGATCAGCGACATACTCGTCACACTCAGCTCCTGCCTAGCTAAGAGCAGAGAAAATGGACCTCTCTGCAGCAGAAGCGCTTAATATTAACACGATCGACGTTGCTGAGGTTACCCACGCTGCCTACACGACTAGAGCACAGTCAGTTACCCTGTCGCAACGGCTCCAATGGAGGAAAGCTGGATGCTGTGTACGCTGTGGCTCACAAACACACTGGGTTTAGAGCTGCCCAAGGCTCCCACAAACACCAGCCGCTGCCAAGCCACCAGCAATCAAGCATCAAACCCTTTGGGAACCAGATGAATATGACTACCACGAGTATGAGACAAGTAATGATAGTAGCGATGACAATTGCGACCTGGTTCGCGAGCTCTCTCTGTAGGGCCGGCAAACTGTTCTGATTCTTTCTATTCTCAGCTCAATTTTGAGCTCCCTATTGTACGTAAAAACCGAGCTTTGGAGGGGGGTAATGTGACGGCGCGTACCGCAGTCACAGCTAAGGTTTGAGCTTAGGCTCATGCCTGGCTCATGCTCAGGCTCAGCCTTGGCAGGGGTATATAGCTTCAGCCTTCGTAGCAGCACTCTGCTTCTTGGTTTAATATAGTTGGGTTACGCTCCCGCTTGCTTGTTGCTTGCGCATGCTGACTGTGACACTAACAGTCCTTTCTAATCTCTTAAGGTAGTAGTTATAATATTATAAGTTACTAACTTATTAATATAAATTATACTAGTAATAAGCTGTTTAATTACTTATATAATATTTAATAGTTCCCTTACTTCCGGATCAGATAGCTCGTTAGACTTAATAGAAGTTAGTTAACTTAGTAAAGAGTAGGGAGAAAGTTATATAGTAAGTTAAGATTTAACAAAATAATATTAAACTATTTCACTTAAGGTGTGAATCTTAATTTTAGAGTAACTATAAAAAACCAAAAGTAATTATAAACTGTCTAATGTCTTATACTTATAGTAAATCCTTTATACGTATATTCTGTACTAGTATTTAGTATATTAAATACTACTAGAGACTACTAGAGCTGCTAGAGGTTCTATTATTTTACTTTATTTCTATTTACTAAGTCTTTCTTAGTCACGTAAGCTACTGCTTCTAATTTTTTAGTATAATTTTATATTTCTATTCTTACTTTTTAGCCTGTGCTTTAGCCTATACTAATATGTCTTATATCTACTTATAGTTCTTTCTTTCTAGCTTAAATATATGTTTCTATTTTAGAGCTTTATTAGCTGTTATTACTAGTTTTCTTAGCTTCTTAAGTACAGTTACCTTACTATTACTGTCTATAATAAATTAGTAGATTCTTAATATCTCTATATCTACCTATTTTAGCTAGTAGTTATTATTATAAATATACTTAATTATTTACTCTTATTACCTAATATTAAAGTCTTTTAGCTATATATTATATACTAGTATAGAGAACTTTTTTCTATTTAGCTATAACTTTTTTTTTAAGTACTTATAGCTATATAGTATCTGTCTCTAGCTACTTTCTTATATCTATTAAGTTTATTATAAAAATAAGGTTACTACTTAAGAGCTAGTATACTATAATAATTATATCTAAAGTTACTAATTTCTTTATATTATTAACTTTTTATATAAGGGTCTTTAGGTAGAGTGTTTTTGTGGTATTATTATAATATATAAAAATCTCTTATATAAAGCACTTTAGAATGTTATAGTTAGGTATAAAAGTTATTAGCCTAAATTAAAAAACTACTATATAAATTAATAGTAGTAACAGTAATGCTAATTAATACAAATATAATAAAAGTTTATTTAATAGATTTTTAATATATTTAAGTTAACTTTTTTAAGCGGTATTTTGTTCCTACTAGTTGTATTACTATTATTCTAAAAGATTAGTATTTTACTACTACTAAGTAGCTTACTTTATTAGCTGACTAATTAAGATCTATAGTTTCTACTATATAGGCAGGTATTACACATTAAGTTTACTATTAAAAATAGTATTAAATTTAGTAGTTATTTTTTATGTATGCTTTATAAGCGTAAGCCTTAACAGCATATTAAAAAAATAATAGAAACTAGTATTTCTAAATAATAGAAGTAACCTTTAGTTATAACTAAGCTATTATTTATACTTATATTATTAAACACTAGTATTCCCTATAAAACAGGGATACTAAGTATAAGGGATTAAATACTAATAGAATTAGAATAATACGGGCTCGTTATATAGTAATATTAATAGACAATAAAAGTATAAAGTTAATTATTTATTTATTATATTATATTTATATTATATTTATATTATATTTATATTATATTTATATTTTACTTATATTTTACTTATATTTTACTTATATTTTACTTATATTTTACTTATATTTTACTTATATTTTATTTATGTTTTATTTTTAAAGTTTATTATATATATTTATTTATTTTCATAATAATTATAATACTTTTTAAAAAATTTCATATAAGTATATACTACTAAACATTTATTTACATTATTTAGTTATATATTAATTTAATATTAATATATAAACTTATAATAAATTATTGTTATATATTTTATATTTTAAAAAAATTATAATATTTAACTTTTTTATTAGTTTATTATAACTTATATTTATTTATTTAAAAGAATTTGTAAACTATTTTTATATAATATTTTAAATTACTACTTAATATTATATAAATTAATTAATAAACTTTTTTTAAGTTATTTAAGTTTGTACTTATAGTACTTTTATAATAATTATATTAAAAATACGTTTAAAATTAAACGGTATATAAAGAGTTATTACGTAATTTATTTAAATTAAAAAATTTAATAGATTATATTAAATAATTAAAAGAAATACTTGTAGAAGTACGGGGTAAATTGTGTATTAGATAGGACCATGTGTTACGCGATTAGACTCTGTATAGCTAGTGGTTAGTAGCTTTTTAGGCTTGTGCAATTCCGATGTATCTCGTTAATGGAATTCTATGGTTACCACATCTAGGGTCCTTTCGGGAATAGCAGAGGAAACGTAAAGGTGGAAGAAAGAGAAGCCTCACGAGCAGATAGCCCTGCCAAGGTACGTGCGGAAATATTTCCGCGCCTAAATTATGCGATCAATGCAGATGCCGGTGTTTGTTACCAGGCGGAATCGCCATTATCTCTACCAGTCCGGTAGGAGCTTATTTGGTATCAAGAGTAGCTGATGAAACAAATGGTGAGGTTTGTTCGCTAGTTATTGGTCGCTTTATGGATGCAGCTTGAACAACCGTTTCGCATCTTTCCCAAAAAAGCATGTCCATGCGCCGCTCCATCTGAACCTCTGGAAAGGATTACGCACATGCTTACCTCCATGGCTGGATAGAAGAACAGAGCCCACCTTGATTGCCTGCTGGGAAAAATGTCGGATTTGCTTTCATCCATCCCGATCTTTTGGGTCCGCAAATCGTTTGGACCAAAGCAGGAAGTCCAGCCGGAACATCACACATTCCATCACCGGGCATATTCACACAGGTCGTTCCCGGCCCTCGAAGTCTAGCCTTGGCTCTCCTTTCTTAGACCTTGTCCTTCTGTTCACAAAAGCGACACTCGTGGGCCCCACCTTCTCACCTAACCCGTTGCTATATGAACGGAATCATTCCTCGAGTCATCGTTCCTGAATCCTCAGAGTATTGATACGCTGCGGCTCCTTTCCGGCTCATTGTTTTAGTCCTACTGATCATACTTATTTACGCCCTCAATTGGGACATTGAGTTGTCCTGCATTGAATCCAGAAAGAAGCCTCTGGATCCCTAGAGTCCGAGGTTGGAGATAGAAGTACCCATATTTTCAACTATTATTCATACCGCATCATGGTCCCTCATCCACTTCGCGCGTTGTCCCTTGAGGAAACAAAAACTGCTCGCGATGTTATCCTCTCACTCCACAAAGACGTTGTCGTTGATTTCCGAGAGATCTACCTCCAAGAGCCAGCAAAGGAGGGAATGAAACAATTTCTAGACTTAGAACACTCACTACGGCTCTCTCCTACGTCAAAACGACCACCGCGCCTGGCGAAGTGCCAATACGATATCGTTGGCTCCGATCGAATCCCTGAGTATCACGAGTCGATTGTCGACATCGACGTCAAGAAGCGAGTCAAGCATGAGATCATCGGGAAGGAGCGACAAGCATCGTTGACTTTGTGGGAGTTCCAGGTAATGCCCTAAGAAGAGTTAATTACTAATGCAGACCACTAAATCTTTTACCACAGATTTTGATAGAAGCTTGCAAGAAGTCGAAGATGTTCCAGAACGCTATCGCCGAATTCAAGCTACTGGACGGATTTGAGCTTGTTGTTGAACCGTACGTGACTTAACATGAAAATTTTATACATACTAATTACTTTAGGTGGCCATATGGCGGCCTCGATTTCGGCGCAGAGAACCGAAGATACTTTCAAGGGCTGTGCTTTGCGCAAGATACAAGGAACGGAAACGCAGATTCGAACTTCTACGCTTATCCCTTACCCCTCATTCCCATTTTAGACGGTATGTTTCTCTGGCTTTGAAACATAGTTGCCTTCAAACTAAGCGGTCTGGCAGCCCACAAAAAGGAAATTGTCCGCATCGATCGATTGGCAACCGGTGGCAAGGGAGATTCTCTGACTGGAAAGACGCATTCGGAGCGCATTATCGATCACTGTCAGCCTGCGGAATACGTTCCTGAGCTGCTGAAAAATGGTACACGCAAGGACGTAAAGCCGATAAATATCACACAACCCGAAGGACCCTCTTTCAAGGTCACTGATGAATCTTTGGTTGAGTGGCAGAAGTGGCGATTCCGGGTGTCTTTCAATCCTCGCGAAGGTGCTGTGATCCACGATATCCATTACGACGGGAGGAGCGTGATGTACCGGCTGAGCATTAGCGAGATGACTGTACCATATGCCGATCCCCGACCTCCCTTTCACCGTAAACAAGCTTTCGATTTCGGCGATGGAGGAGCTGGGAACTGCGCTAACAATCTGTCCCTCGGCTGCGATTGTCTCGGCGTCATCAAGTATTTCGATGGAGTGGTGATTGAGTCAGATGGCGAACCACGAGTCCACCCAAACGTCATCTGTCTACATGAGCAGGACAATGGTATAGGCTGGAAACATACCAACTGGAGGACTGGGCGCGCGGTCGTGACGCGGTACCGAGAACTCGTTGTCCAGTTCATTATCACTCTCGCCAACTACGAGTACGTCTTTGCTTACAAGTTCGACCAAGCTGGGGGTATTACGGTCGAAGTTCGCGCAACAGGTATTGTATCCGTGGTCTCGATCGATGTTGGGAAGACGTCCAGCTACGGCAATGTGGTTTCAGGAGGTGTGCTTGCGCAAAATCATCAGCACATTTTCTGTGTACGTAGTGATCCTGCGATCGATGGTCATAAGAATACTGTCCTCCATGAGGAGTCACATACTGCGCCTTGGGACAAAGTAACTAATCCAAACGGCAACTTTTACGAAATCAGGAAGACTGTCATCAATAAATCAACAGGCCTAGACGCGGGTGAGTTTAAAAAAAGGATGATGCAAAGAAAAAAACTTATCAGATGCAGCACCTCAGCATAACCGAGTTATCAAGATCGTCAACCCCAACAAGAAGAATCCAATCAGTGGAAACCCAGTCGGATACAAATTCACACCTCCTCCTACGCAGAAACTCCTAGCAACTCCAGGCAGTATCCAAGCACAACGGGCGCTCTTCACCAACCACCATGTCTGGGTGACGAAATACCGAGATAACGAGCTCTATGCCGCCGGCCGCTTCACGCTTCAAAGTCAGCTTGAGATCGATGGCGTTGCAGAAATGGCGAAGCGAAATGATGATGTGACGAACGAGGATGTGGTTCTCTGGAGTGTTTTTGGCCTGACGCATAATCCGAGGGTTGAGGATTGGCCCGTCATGTAAGTTCCCATGCACGACTTTTTCCATGTATCGAAGTGATTGACTAATCCATCTTAGGCCTGTTGATATCTTTCAGTTGAACTTCCGCCCTGCCGATTTCTTCAGTGCGAATCCGGCTATCGATGTGCCGTCTACGAAGAATACGTCGTCGGTATTGGTGGAGAAGAATGATTGCTGTGCTGGAAAACAGAAGCTTTAAAGGAAATCGGTAAATAAGTTGATATTTCGAAGGAATTTGCATCAAGCTATGGAATCTACAGTGACATTTGTTTGAATCTATCTCATGTGGGGCATTTGATTGCTTTCCAAGGTTGTCAAGAGATCTAAATTACCTCAACTAGTAGGGTAAAGCATCAATGAAAGAATTCAAATATGTATACTTGACTTCCTGGCCTTTTACAGCATAATAAGAATTTATTAAATTCTGCGATAAACTCTTGCTACCGATAGTTTCATGGTTGAGGAAATGTGGCACGTGACCAACGAAATTGCGGGGCGGAGGTTCGATCCACCCCATCCAATCTCCACTCTCCACACTCCCCACGCTGACTCTCCTGCGTCTCCAACTGCCGAAAGTCCTCGTCGAGATGACTTCCTCAATTAGGACCGGACTTGGTCACGGTCGCAGGGACGCCTGTCATCTTAAGTACTGCTATTTATGCCCTCTTCCCTTATGGTCCTCACACCATCATCTATTATCCTCCCCGGGCGCAAAGTCTCAGGAAAGGCGCGATTACCCCGATTGAAAGGGATACTTCAGCCAACTTCGTGGGCTTCTCACTTCTTGGGGGCTCTTCCTTGTCTGAATAGCCACTACAGACCCGTTTCTACTTTGGTAAGACGCTGCAAACTGGGTCGCCTCCAGCAACCTTACTCTTGGCTCTGCGCTGCCTGTAATTATGACTACAGGAAGCTTTATAGAGCTAGGTTTAGGTCCCTAAATAGGAGGGTTTTGGATTCGCCTTGAAAAAAAGGCTAGGGTGCATGTTAAAGCCCAAGGCGTGCTCTTTGATGTCCCGCTGGAGCTGTACCTCAATATATCAAATCTCAGTCTCCCTCACGTCCTCTTTTCTGGGGCCTGCAATGTCGAAACCGGCCATTATTAACGAGCTTCCGAGTGAGATACTCCTGGACATCTTTGAGCACCTCCGGAATTCGTCTTCCAATGGCTTGCTAGCAAAAGCCATGTTATGCTGTCGGATCTGGCACCGTCTGATTGCCTCTGTTCTGTACAGTCATGTGGCAGTGGACTCTAAGCTTCATTCGGATTCTGTCTCATCTCGGTTTACGAAACAGTTCAGCTATGGCTTCCTCGTTAAGTCCTTTAGCCTACGGATCTGCCAAGTTCACCTGTTAGGATTCAATATCGCTTCACCGGAGGCTTATGAGCGACTATGCGAAATACGGGATATTTTTCCACGATTGGAGAACCTCTATTCGTTCTCCTTGTCGCTAGAAGAGCAGGCTGGCCAAGGGTTCTTTATTCCGAAAGCTGCAGTAGTTCAGATCATCGACAGCCTTCCTAGGGCGGTTGTCAAACTCAATCTAGACATTGGCAGTCTAGATAATACATCACAATCTCACGTTTGTTATTCTGTGAGTCAAGTGATACCGCGACTCCATTGCCTGCGCCTCCGCTTGTCGCATATTTGTCCCGTCCTATTTTCCTGCCTGGAAAATCCAGCTCAGTGGAGCAGAAGTCACGATTGCAATGTACATGAAGTTGAATTCCCTCAGGCAACGTTCATATCCGAACTACGATATGCTGTCATTCGACTCGATACACGTCCGGATTCCGTTCATGGGACAAATTCTCGCCTCTGCCACTCCGGAATTGATACTATGCAAGCAGTAGATTTGGCAACCTCTCTGCAACGCCTCCACAATTCAGGTGCCTTCCCCTTCCTGCGCCGTTTCGCTGTGATCGACCGAGTGGATGCTACTAAGTCCATCCAAAATGACCACTGGAACGTGTTTAAGATCCGCGATATAATTGGCAACGCCACTATTACGTTCCCCTGGTGTCCCCGAGGCGGCTCGAGCTCCCTTTTCATGATCCGTGACATGAGAGGCAGAGATTGGTTTGGGACATTCAATGATGTTGCAAATTCGGTAGATGGACCTCTTTCTTGGGCTGAAACCGGTGCACGGTCACGAACACTCAGACCTGGGAGTTTGAATCTCGATGGAATTTGGAACCTCAACACCGACGAACTATTTTCACGCCAGGCAGTCATGGACCGTTTTGGCGTAGCGTTTCGACTCTGGAAACATGAAGATGCGACTGGAATGAGCTTGTTACATGTCCGTACTGCCTCCGGATTCGTTGACACTGAAGCCGTGAGCGAGGAATTGCCGGCAGGGTGGAGATGGGTCCCGGAAGGACGATGGCAATGGACGATTCAAGAGCGTTGAAGTTTCACCTCCGGCGGGACAGTACGCACTACGACACCTCCAATACCATTACTATGGCGATACTGCACCAATGATTATGGCTATAGGAAGCTTTATAGCGCTAGATAAAGGTGTCCACAGGAGGATTTTGAATTCGGTTAGAGAGGTAGGGGGAAATGCAGCTTGAAGTCACCTGTAGGCTTTGCCGGAGGTAGAGTGTGCTGTAGTGTCAAATGGTTCGTACCTACTGCAACCTGAGCGGATCTGCCAGTGGATGAGTGACGAAGACTTCTCTTTAGTCATGGCTATATACGTCTTCCTTGCAGTAATCGGCCAAGTGTCAACATATGACCCAGAAAGAGGAGAGGCAGATCGAGCCATCATATTCGTGAGGCACATATAGAAGCGAGAATCCCGTCTTGGCCGCAGATGGTAACTCGAAGCTGCTAGAATGCGACTTCAGATTTGGGGAAGCCATTTTGTGGCTGATAGCTCTTCGAATCCGGTTTCCTCGTGCGCCGGTCCAAGCTTGGTCACGTCTAGCCAAGTTGCTGTACCTGAGATGGCGGCTTGTTCATTGTCGATGACTTTACTAGACTAAAAATCGTGGAGTTCATCGTGTGTAAAAGTTGGCGATGCAAATTTCGTTGAGATGGAGGTTGCGAGCAGAGCAGTATAGCTCTCGCTCGGCTGCGAGGAGCCTTCAATGCCCGCAGTATCTGAAGGAGTCTAGGTCGCTGGTTAATACCAGGGATTTGGTGGCGTAGTGGGGGCGCGTGAAGCAATAATTGATCAAGCATATTCAGTAAAGTGCGTGGTGGCACTTCTAAAAAGGAAACCGTTCCCGTACCCGACTAGGACTGTTGCAGAGGTTATGCACGAGAAAACATTGCTACTGAAGGAAACAAAAGTGGGATGTTTTCCATCAACAACATACTCACGAATCACCGACGCCCGAACTGCCGGCATCATAGATGATGATCGACTAAGGCAAGACCGAGAAGTGGCGACGCTTACCCCGATATTGCATTTGAAGGAAACTGTTCTTCGACAGGGGAGTTGTTCAGATCTTGTTTTGAACTGATTGGTTGGTGGATAGTGAACAGATTGAGATCCCGAATTCACATCATAGTGGATTTGAATACCTTCTGATAGTCAAAGGACCTTGAGCGCTGATGATGAGTATGGTGGCTAGGTAAGTAAAGTATGTAAATCTGAATTTTCAAATCAATCATTCATTTCATTTCTTGATAAACGATAAACGGATTTATCTGTACGGCTGCACCTAGCTCTACGACTGTTTTGCTGGGCAGTGAAACTGCGCTCTTGATGTAGGTCGGAGATATTCGAGGGAGTTGAGAAGTATCCATTTCGATTGCCACGTTTTCCATGAACTACGTAAATTGGTTGATGGACGATGCGGACACTTTCCCGTCATGATCCGACAATTATTGGATAAAATTGCTGTGATACCGATACAGCGGGTGATATTTCAACAAGGATCATTCATACATCTCATAAGCTTTTCTCCACATCTTGGCGTCTCTTATTCCTTCTCAACTATTTGACACAGTCCCTGTTTGACTATCACTGCTCACATCGATAGATGGACACCAATATTTCTGACGGCAAACCACTTCGTCAGTTTGATACAACACCGACCCATCCGCCTTGAAACAAACGAACGGTTCGCCCTCGAAGTCTCCGGTCCCCGCAATTTCCCCTTTCTTCAAATTCCCCGCATTCTTATCGATCCTCGACTTGAACCAATTGTCCGCGTAAATTTTCGCCTCGCGTTCAACACCTTCCCATGTGCCTGGTGGTCGGCTTACGGTGCCCGACCTAGATGGACGTTGGGATGATCTCGATTGTGGTCCGTCTGGGTAGTACGCCATGGCATCGTAGCTCGAGGACCTGTCTGAAGTGCATGTGACGAGATAGAAGTTTTTCGTTGAGGCTGCCTGGGCTGTTGGGGCGGTAAGGGCGAGATGGGGGAGGAGAGTAAGAAGCGCCACGAAAGCGTTTGCTTCGAAGAACTTCATTGTTTGAGGTTTGGGAGAGAATATGCATAGGGTGTGGATTAAAGAAAGAACAACATGGTCTCGAGGCATCGCACGCTTTTATACCTACCCTTGTACAAGTACAGTTCACACGCACCGTCACAAGAACTCGGATATTTTGTGTAATTCTTGGCTTGTCCTCCAATCAGAAGCGAGATTGGTCTATATTTCCCCAGAAATTCTCGGTAAATTAAAGTTGCATCCAGATTCGCATTGCCAAAGCTTGGTGTCTGACCTTACACTACCTATTTGACGTTGCTTTCTATATTACGACTATATTACTCGTTTGCATTTTACTCTTATTTCAATGGCTCCCCTCTTCTTGATTCAGCCCTTGATCGGATCAAGACCCTGGCAGGCCGCATAAAGGTTTCACACTTTCTTAGACGAATTTGGAGGCCTTATGGGTGTGGGGTGGGCGTACGAGCTGGAGGTTGCGGATGGATGTCCGCTTGAGGAAGCGCGCAAGGTGTTAATATCTTGCCATCACACGGGGCAGGGAACTGGTGATGCAGCGGAAGGTCCCAGAAAGTGCCCCCCAATAACATTCTTTCCCGAATTGGGCGACACAATTGCTCAGCTAACAAGAAACTCTGCACTGCTAATTATGCCGGTTGAGCCATAGAGATTCTGCTGTGACTAGTTCTGCATATCACCCCTCAAGGCCACACCCTCGTTATAAATATTGGTATTACTCTTTTTCCTACCAGGCGTGGATGCTAGTGAGGATTAGCATTCACTCGAACGGAATGAAGATGCCTCTATGGCCATCACTGTGAGAAGTTCTTAATTTGCCACCAGATTTCGACAACGCCAGGTACGTTTAGTTGTCAGTCTCAACAATTGGCTTTCTCCAGCATTGAGATTCGCGCTAACAGCGTTGTCAAAGTTCCCCAAATCGGCGCCAGCCCAGACATTTCGAACCGCATAAGTGCCGTTTATTCCGAGATCTTCCCAAGTTGCACTTACCGACTGCACTCCTGGCAGGTTGGTATTGAATCCTCCTTGGCCTCGATCTGGTCCGTAATTAGTTAGTACCACAACGGCAGCACCGTTATTGTCTGGTCCTGCAATCCAAGTCTGAAGCTGTTTGGAATCGTTTTGTCCCGTCCCAGGGTTGCGTGGTTGCATGGGAAATTTGGCTGTGAATTGAGCAACACTCGTGGCTCCTGGGTCGCTCAGGAGGCGTATCCCTAATGTGCCAAGTTTCGTCATGTCAAATCCAGAAATGAGATTCGTAGCGGCACCAATCCAGTGGGTTGTCATTGTCTCCCGCATAGTGTCTGAAATGCCCGTAATGGTTTCATTATTGCCTCTAAAGAGATTATCCATGTCCGGGTAGATCGTCGAGACGGGTTCGTCGCTCGCTGCCACAATCCGACTGATGAAGTCACTGTAGTTATCGATAGCTCATTGGACTGTATCCCAAGAAACCAAAGTGGAACTCTGGCTGTTATTGATGTCTTGATAGGTACGCATCGAATCAGCATTATTGGCCCAAATAGGGAAGTACGTTGAATTACGCTCCAGCTTCCAGGATATGTCAGGACACATCGGGCAGCCAGATGCAGCGATTGCCATGTGATATGCTATCACGGGGCCTGAGTTATCAGGAGGAAGATTACACCCATTGGATGGAGATCCTGGAGTAACGTGATCTAACTTAATCAGAGCCATGCCTCTGTGAAGAATGTTCAGATTAATGGTCAGGAAAGAGTTTGATGCGTACCAGGTGGCAAACATAGCTACAACAGAGTCATGCCATTCCTGTACGCCTTCCTCCTCAAAATCGAAGTCGCATCTGGCAAAGCCATTATTATTTCCACTAAGGGTAGCATTAATCGGTATATCAGTGCCAAGGATAGTCTTATTACTATCCTTGCAAAACGCTCCGGGCAAGACGTATACGCCAAGTTTGAGGCCGTTCGAGTGAAGATAAGAAGCCAAATCTGGAATATTGAATATACTCAACTCGTATTCAATACGACCGAATTCATCGCCATGGTCGCCAATGCTCCAGCCCGAATCAAGTGATATGTAGTAGTCGTTCGCGTTCAACATTAAGCCAGGAATGTTAGCCGGAAAGGCGTCAGCTTGTTGGATGACGTGCTCTTGATCATATATAAATGATGGATTGATGGCCGGGTTGGCTTGGAGACCAAAAGAATTCCAGCCTCGCCGAGGATTTGTGAATCCATTTGGAGTGTGCTGCGTCTTCATGACCTTCAGAGGAGTCGATTGGCAAACTCATAAGCGGAATGAGATGAGTTTCAGAAAGAGGAACGCAAGCCTGCGAATGAAGAGATACATTTCAGTTGTGTTCGCAACTCCGAACCCACTTGTCGAGAGAATAAGCAAGGGTGCAGGCATCGGCTAGGTTTTTATACGTGACAGGTACACGGGCGCAAAATGATTTGCATCCTTCTCAAAAAGGTTATTGATAGTACAAGAGATATTGTCCACATCATGCTCTTCCATCAAGTGGCATCTATTAACTCTAGCAGAGCAGTGAAAGCGAAGAAACTTGAAAGCTGGGTAATTAAGCAATATCAGGTATATAAACGACTCGGCGCGATTCAATTCCTTAATCTACCGTGCATTCTGAAGAGCTGAGAGGAACGCTAAAGCTGACATCTGAGCCCGTCCATTCGAGCTGCTTAAACCTTCGTCCAAAATTTCCAACCCCGAAACGACACCCCCGCCACTAGAATACACAGCCCGCCAACAAACAGCACAGTCCCCGCAAAAATCATCAAGCCAACCCGGCCACACCCCACTCCACTCCTATCTTTGATATGACCCTCAATAGGTAGTCCTGTTAGGGCACCTAGAGCAACCGCAAGACAGAATCCACCTAGCTGAACTCCCATTCTTTCAAGTCTCCCTTGGTTGAGATTTGCGACACAAGGTAGACCGAGAGATACAAAACCGCCGCTCGTGAATCCATACAGAAGTGCGAAAACATAGATGGCGTCCAATGAGGGATGGTAGGCTAATGGGATCCAGAATGCCAGTATAACAATACCAGAAAGCAATGACACAATAACCATCATATTGAAATGACCTAGCCGGTCCGCAACAAAGCCTGGAACAATTCTGCCGATCATTGATCCCGCATTTGCGACTGCGATCGTATATTGGGCGTTTTGAACTGAGACCCCGAACTGTGCGGCCATTTCTGGGAGGTAGTTTAGAGGCGCAAATAGACCCCACATAGAAAAGAAACAGCCAAGGACGAGGAACAACCAGGGCAGGGGTTTGAAGGCCGAGAAATCTGTGGCTTCCTTCTTTTGGAAACCATTCGGTTTAAACGGGGTACTGATGAGGAGGTTTGCGATGAGAAGAAGAATTCCCTGGATCAGTGCTGTCCAACGGACAGCGCTGGCAAAGCCGACCGACTTGATGAGACGCGGGATCATGAAGGGATATGTGACACCTCCCAGGCTACTACCAGCAGCTACAATTCTACATTGCTGTTAGTACAGGTCATTCAGAATGGTATAGATAATTTAGACTTACCCCGTCGCAAATCCTCGATGGGTCGAGAACCATTGTGTTGTCAGAAGCAGTGCTGGCATACTCTACACACTCAATGAGCGATAAACTTCCAATGCTCATTACTCTCGGCTACATACTATGCCAGAGGCCGCAATTCCAAAACCGATACCTTGGGAGAGCATGATTTGCCGGTATTTAGTGCACAAGCTAACCATACAGACACAGAAGACCGTAAGAACAGAGAAGGGGATTGTGATGCATCGGGCTCCGTAGCCATCGATCAGTTGGCCGATCGCAGGGCCGCACATGAACAGCAGGAAAATTTGAAGAGTTGCTATCCATGCCAGAATAGATGATGGCTTGTCTGGCAGACGAACTGCTGCGTAGTGGTATTGAAAGATTCTGCATCTGTATACCATGTTAGGACTAAGGAGATTCAAGTCTTTCAAGCAACTCACGCGTTGATGTACCCAAATGAACAGAACTGCAAAAGAAATGATCCTAGGACACAGGTCGAGGCCTTGAAACCACCATTGGGAGGTACAAAAGCATCCTCATGTTTGCTCGGATGGTTCCCCTGCTCCGGGTCTGGTGTTGAACCGACGTGCGCAGCTTTCTCTTCGGATGCGACAGAGGGCGTCGAATCAGAGCTCCCAAGGACCTTCGACATGTTGAAGTGCAGAAATGATAAAAGATGACCGACGTTCGCCCAAATGGAATAAAAAACTGCCAGTGATGGCCTTTGGAATCCTGGATTCAATGACGGTAAGTCCCTTTATACACATTGTTGAACGCGTCATGCTACTGAATGCCGAATTGAAAGCTGGTGACAAGGTTTTGGATCCGTCTTTGACTCATTGAAAATCTCGGTGTTGAGGTTTTCGTGGTATGGCAAAGTCGGCTTTGTGATATCGGAGAACTTCTCCCAAGTCCGCACTCATCTCCGAATTTCCGCACGCACCTCGCATCAGCGACCTCTCACTACCACAAGTTGCCGGTGCGATGTGGTATTATTCCTTGTTTGATCGTAAGTTTCTCTGTGTGTAAAAGAAGAAGCCGCGTAATTGTAGCTTCATAAGAACATGAACTCACATAAACTTGCTCCCGGAGTTAAACGTAAAGAAGATTGCAAAATCAGCCACCGAGCAGTGACTGCAATAACTCGTCCTGGAGGTTGTCTAGAAGACTTATTCCACGTATGTGTGAAGTTTAGCCGTAATCGAGGATGTTCGTAACCCAACTTGCATCGCAGCGCTGTCTGCCCGAATATCTCTTTGCGACCTTAGGGCAGTGAACTGCGTCCCAGTTTCGGTGGAAGTTAAAATGGATCTGGAAAGGCCAAATTGTGGTGGCTTAGAAGTTCATAGGATATTCCATAGGTGCCAAGTTGACTGGGTCGCCCCAAAATCCCTAGGAGCATGTTAGCAAAGATGCTGAACAAAATATGTGAAAATCCTCACCCAGTCAACGTCCAGGCCAGCAGTTTGTGAGACGTCTGGAATGTCCATGCCCACAATGTTATTCAGATTCAGCTCACCCCAGTCCAACGGAGGCTGAGTCGATGGTCCAACATACGCATCAGGCTGCTGGATCGCATACGGAGGGATCTGATCCACGTATTCCGACAGAGTAAAATCGACCATGGACTTTTGAGGACCAAATTCCGATGGGTTGCGTAGAGCAGTTGCAGTAGGACTTATGAAGTTGTTCTGAGTAACAGTGTGTTTTCCAATCACCTTGTCGATCATGCCCTTTACAACTGACCAAGCTTTCGTGGTATTATTCTCTTTCAATATTCTTGACATTTGAAGGGCGTCTAAAGCCCTTTGACGGTCTGGAGCATCAAACATCGGACTGCGTAACTCTGAAAGAATATGCATGATCGCCTGAAATGATGCGTGACCTCCAATATGCCATTGGAATCGTGCAGCGTCTACGTCGACGCTGGCGCCATTGAGCGTTTCAATTAGGTTTATTGATTTCTCGAAGATACTATAATCGAAATGTTAGCTAAAGTAACAGAGACATGCAACCGAAATCTGAAAATGAAGCCACGCGTCGAGATGGGTGTAGAATCACCACTTACGATTTGCGAAGGTCTACTGAAAAGACTGCGTCTCGATAGGTACGAGGCATTCGAAGCCAGAACAAGAGGTAACATCGCCATTCCAACAAAGATGCCAAGCCAAGACAAAGTCTTTGGAGAGGTACCTCTGCGTTGCAGAACCGCAGATATTTACTTTGGTTTTCTTCGTGCATTTCGTCTACCATGACTTTGATTTGCTCATAGATATTCGTTAGTTCTTGCATAGGGTCAGGTCCGGACGTCCCATGCAGTCCTGATTCGAGCATTCGTCTCTCCAATCGATAGGTGCTTTGCACAATTCGTCTCAAAGTCCGCATTCCCACAAATCGAACAAGCTGGAACGTCATATCTGTAAAGTTTTCGTCATCATACGATGTCGGGCCCGGACTGGCACCTTCCACAAGCTCGTCGTCCTCAATATTCCGGGGTAAAAGGGTGGTAAAATCATCGTCGGATATGTTCGGTTCTTGTCCTTTACACTCAGCGGCACGGTACTCAAGGTGGCATATTTGATGCCAAAGGCGTCGGCGTATTTCAATGGTAACGGCATCCATTGATCCAGGAGGAAATAATGATGGATCTCGATGGAGACCTTGATTTAATCCAATTCGAATGGCAAGACCAAGAAGCGCCCACACTTTGCCCATATCGTCTTCTTTAGTTATGCAAGTCTGTTTCATTAGCATCATAGTATTAACAGTCCGTGGATGCACATACAAGCCATATTATGAAGCCCTGCAGCACTTCAGTGCTAGAAGTTGTCAAGTAATTTTCTCGAGCAAGGCTTACTCCAATACCTTGCTCGAATCGCTCGAGCAGACAGTCCTTCTTCTCTCCAAATTTCACTTCGACAGCCGATGGAGGAAGGGCATTGATTGCTGAGTAAAACACTGCGAAGGCAATCGGATTGGTTTCCCGGATATGGATGGGGAATTTGCGGATTAGCGTAGGTTTATGGACAACCCTGATCATGGGATCCACATTACAGAAAAACAGCTCTAAAAGAGTATCACAGTGTTCTTGAGTATGTGGCAGAAGCGATTTTAGGGTAATGCCGATTCTAGCGCGACCTAGGGAGAGTAAGGAGATGAGGCTATTCGGGTTTGGTAGTTTGTCTCGATCTGTTAAAACCCGTTGTGATCCATCCCCCAGCAGCGCCTTTATATCTTGAATCTGTACATATCATTAGCCTTAGTGTCAACTTTGACTTGCTGAGTGGCATCATATGATGCATATAGAATTTTTAGAAAGCGAAAGCATTGAAAACATATATCAATATGACCGAAATTTCAAGAAAGAGAAGACCCCAATAGGCCTAGAGCAGAAACAATTTCGAGCAAGATTGCAAGAGAATTGAGAAATGTGTGAGAGAAAGGAGAAGTAGACCAGTGTGCTCACCTCGTCAGCCAAAAGCGCCCAATGAAGAGATGACACAAATTGGGACTGTCCATCCTCGAGAAGCAATGTTCCATCGTGGCTATCAGAAGAGATGCCAGCACCATGAGAACTCTGGCTATTGGAAGAAGGGGTCAATTGCGATTCTGGTTCCCGGCTGTCATGGTCGTTTGGCTGGGTGGATGGCCGCGCTGGACCTTCTTGTCCTGAAACGGCCTTTTCTAGCAGCAACTCGAGCCTGTCTAATCGTGCCTGGATATCGGTATTCCGTGTTCCCTTGGCCCCGCCTAACGTTGGCTTCGAGATTCTACTGGAACCTGATAACGATGCCTGGCCGAGCCCTTGATCAGTGGCATAAGTGCAAGCGTGGTTCCCACGCGCACATGCGCCGCATACAGGATGACCATGATCACAGCGCACCTTTCTACGGCGACATGTCAAACATGAAGCTATAATACGCTGCCTGCCCCCTTGTGGTTTCGTGGCCGTTGAATGCGGCTTTGCGGAGGAGCCCAAAGTTGGAGATTCACTGGTTGGCTTTGGTAAGTCGGCCATGCTGCTCACTTGTCTTTAGCTATTTGAAGCTGGGTCATTCAAATTTGGAAGTTTGATTGATTGGGGAAGCGAAGGTTGACGATGATTTTTGTCTTACACAGGGAAGAGGCGGTATCGCCACGTGCAAGCCAAGAAGCGATACCAAAATGGGTCAGCCTCGGTCCAGAAGAGGTTCCATACACAGCAAGCTCCAATTCGCTCCACCTACAGTTTTTGAACCTGTTGCATTACAAAGCCTCAAAACTTTGATGTAAGTGGTCTACCATTTCTGCATTCATGTCTTCAAGATCACTGATTAAGGAAACGAAAGATGATGTTCTGCTTTATTCATTGTATAGAAGTCTTCTGGTTAGAGTCTCTTATCACCTAACGCACGGGCTCACCTGCCGTACACTTTTCTAAAAAGTTAAATCAAACTTACAATACTTAAGATAATTCTTTAAAATTTGAAATTTTAATAGGTATATATTAGGGCATTTCATATTTAATTTTTTAAAACAAAATATTTAAAAATTATTAAAATATCATATATTAAATGCTTTTCAGTTTTTTTAATTTACTAGTTAAAATTAAAATAAAATAAGTAAAATCTTAATTTCTATGTTTTACTTTATTAGTAATAAAAGTACATTTTAGTTTAAAACTTAAAATTTAAATATGTAATTAATATTAGTATTAACATAAATTTAACTCTAATTTAGTAAATATAATTTAACTTATATTAAATACTTTTTAATAAAACTTTATAACTATGTTTTAAATATAAAATAGTATAACATATTAAATTTTAGGCTAATAACTAATTTCGTTATTATATTATTTTAGTGTAAAAATTTAGTATTTACTAAATAAATTTATATATTAAATAATAAAAAGTACTTATTATAAATACATTTAAGTAAATAATTTCCTAAAATTATATAAAATTATATAAGTACTTTCTAATAAGTATGCTGCTACTTTATAGGCTAATATCTTTATAACTATTTATTTAAATTATATTGTTTTTACTATAAAACGTACTATAAGCATACTACAGTCTTTTTAGTTTAAGAAATAAATTAAATAAACTATAAATAACTAAGTTATATTAGTTTTTATAGTAAGTAAGTATTATATAAAAGTTAAAGAAGTTACTACATACTCTTACACAGCTTTATATAAGTAAAAAAACTTAAAATATTAATTATTTAAAGCTATATAAACATATAAACATAGGCTTAAGACTTAAAAATGGTTTTTTAATATATAAATAGCTTAGAAGAAGCTTTTTTTTTAATATTTCTAATACTTTCTTTTACTCTACTTTCTAATTATATGTAGCTTTTTATTTATTAGCTAGTATTATTTATACTATTAGTATTACTAATACTATTAGTATTACTAGTATTATTAATACTACTAATACTATTAATACTAATAGTACTAATAGTACTATTAATACTATTAATACTAGTAGTACTAGTAATACTATTTAAGTTTATTAATAAGCTAGTTTAAGTTATAACTAGTATTATAAAAGCAAGACACAAAGCTCTTAAGTCTTAAAGTTAAATAAAATATATTAATTAAATAATATTCTCTAGCTATAGAAGCAGGCAGGTATATCTCTTTATTTATTAACTAATAGTAATTATATAATACTATGCTATTATATAATTATATAATTATATATAGAGTTATTCTTTCGTACTCTGCTTTAGGATATATCTGTAATATATTCTTACTCTTTAAGAAGACTTTTACGTCCTTATAAAGAGATTTTACTAAAAGAATATTTATTTAAGCTTTAAATTAAGCGAATCATCTTCTTCTTAAGCCTCTAGTTAAGGTAAACTTATTAAGATTATAAGTACTATTTATATGGAAATACTAGTATATAATAAAATACTATTCTATTTAGAAAACTTTTAATTATATAAAAGTAATCACGTTTAAAGTGTGCGGTTAGTTATTAGTATCTTAATAAAATATTATTATATATCTAATAGCTATTTAATAAAACAAGTCTAGAAATATTATCTATACTTATTATATAAGCTATTAATTCTAATTTATAGATTTATTTATACTAATCCAGAAAGTGTAAACTGCCCCTAAAATAAATAACTTATATACTTAAAAAGTATGAATTATATTACTAGTAAGTATAAAAGCATTAGTTAAAAGTAGTATTTCTATAAATTAAAAGATTCTAGTAATAGAGTAAGTTCCGGCGCGTTTTAAAAATAAAGAGCTTAAAATAACTTAAATAAAAGCTTTAAAGAAAGATTTAATAAAGATTATAAGATATATAGTATAATTAAATTTATATTAGTACTTAATAAAACTAACTTAATAAAACTAGTATAAACTATAAATATATTTATTTAATATAAACTGTAAATACATTTATCTGATATAGACTATAAGCTTAAATAGTAGACTTTAAATTATATAAAAGTATATTACTAGTAAGTTTAGTAGCTCTGGTAAGTCTAGTAGCTCTAGTTAGAAAATAAAATCTTAGTAAATTAAAAGATTCTAGTTATCTAAAAAAGTTTTTAGCTATTAATTATTATAAAAGCAAGATACAAGGCTCTCAGGTCTTAAAGTTAAATAAAGTATATTAATTAAATAATATTCTCTGGCTATAGAAGTAGGCAGGTATATTCTTTTATTTACTAACTAATAGTAATTATATAATACTATACTATTATATAATTATATATAAAGTTATTTCTTTATACTCTGCTCTAAGGCATATCCGTAACACTAGTATATAAAAGCTTAAGCTTTATAATAGTCTTTTTTTTTATTTTTATTACGTATTATATAGACTAGTAGCTTGTTTTAAATAACTTTTTAGTAGTAAAACTATATTTTAATTATATTACTTAAGTACTAGCAGCTACCTTATTTTTTTTCTAGCTCTTATATATTTAATAAGCTTATAAATTTCTTTTTCTACTCTTTTTAAATATTTTTAATAGTAAAGGCTTTTTTTAAAGTAGTAATAATAAATAAACTTAGTTTTATAATAGTACTTATACTAAAGCAGTTAAAATTAGAAGCTATAAATATATTTATAGCTTTTATAGCTACTATAATAGTAGCTACTAATATAAACACTTACTTTATAAATTTTATATTAAAGTAATTAGTAAAAATAATAAATACTTTACTTTATAAAAGTATGTTAAAACTATTTTATATACTTTATAATTTACTTTTTAGCTAATTTATAAGTTACTAGCTATTTTATAAAAAAATCTTATATAAGCTTTTAAAAACACTACTAAGTTTAAATAAAGTATGTTATAAAAGTATATTTTATAGCTTTATACTTATAACTATATTAAATTATATAATAAAAGTATATTTATTTTATTTTAGCCTATAAAAGAAAGTATAAGCAAAAAAAAGTAGTACAAAATATAAAACTATAAAATAATAAGATTTAAAAAAAAATACTTATAAATATTATATAAGCTTAAAAAATTTATTAGTAGTAAAATTATTTTATTTAAACCATTTTTTACTTAATAGTGTTAGTATATTTACACTTTAAAATAAAGCTGTTAATATAAGTAAATATAATTTCTATATTTCGCTATACTAAACTCCTGAAAACCCTTAAAGGGAAAAAACTTAATAAAAAAAATAAAAATAAATATACACTAATAATGTTATATATAGCTATTAAATAACTTATAATATATATATATTTTATGACTTTAAGTAATATTACTTAGTAACTTATTTTTCTTATTTTATAATTAGAAGTCTGCTTCAGCAGTAGAAACTTAAGTATATTAATTATAAAAATTATATAATTAAAAAGACTATAGCTTATTATTATAAATATTTTAACCTATCTTTTACTATTACATATAAAGGTAGTATTTAGTAATAAAATAATTAGTTATTATTAATAATAACCTTATAATTATATAAAACGTATTATATAGCTATAAGATTTTAAATAGATTTTATAATTTATACTATTTACATTATATATTATGAAGTTATAATATGTATACTAGTGTTAATATATTATTACATAACTCTATATAATTTCTATAAGTAAAGGTAGTTTTCTTAAAAGTAATAAAATTAATTCTATATATATTTATTCTTCTATACTAACTCTTTACTCTGTAACTGGGAAAGTGGTAGTTAGTTAACTAATAAATGAAAATAAACTCCTATTTAAGTAAATATATAATTTCTATATTTAGCTTTTACTATCTTTCTCTAATACCTATTTTAATATTAATATCTTGGGTTATATAATACTTTAGCTTTAGCTATACTAGTTATATTTATTTTTAATTACTTTACTACTTTAATTTTTTAGTGAATTCTAGATTTTTTTACTTATCTAAAGCTTTAGCTGCTACTTATACGTAAATAGTACTAAAGTTATCTTAATAATTTTATAGATATTTAGTAAAATTATAAAAAAAGTATTATAGCCTTAAGAGCTGTAGTTACTAGGTATTATAAAAAAGTAAATAACTTTATACCTTATCCTTAGTACACTAGTAATAAATTTTTAAGTTATATTTAAATATATAGTTTAAAGATTAATCTTAAGAGTATTAACTAATATTATATAGCTAGAACTTTAGTAGTATTGTACCTTTAATATTCTTAACTATTATCTTTAATATACTATATATAAAGATTCTAAAAGTAATTTATTAAACAGTAAAAAAGCTACTACTTATAATAATAACTAGTAATAGATTAATAAATATACTACTACTATATATAAAGCTAAGTAGTTTAAAAGAAATTAGTTAAAATATTAGATAAAGTCTAAAGATTATAAAAATCTATATTAATATACTTATACTTATTAGATCTCCTATAAGTATAACTTTACTTATTATAAGATAAATTTCTCTACTTTTTTAGATATAATTACATGCTAATATTTACATAAAAAAAACTTAATAGTTTTAGTTAATATAATCCTGTAAATTTTATAGTTTATAGGGATACTAAAGCTCTATTTTAATATACTAAGCTAAAGAGTACAGAATTACAGTAGTATTAGTATAAACTTAATATTAATATTAGTTAATTTTTATTTACTGCCTTTCTAACTACTTTCTGCTCTTAAATTTTAACTGTGATTTTTTCTTATCTTTATAGCTATATAGCATCTATTTAAATAGATAGTTTAAGTAATAATAAGAATAATCTACTATACTAACTATTTTTTTTTTTAATTAAAAAAGGGTTGGCAGCTCTAGAAAATTTTGGATTTCAGATATATATATAACTATTATAATAATAAAAAAGCGTTCGATACTTAGTAAGTAGCTAACTATTTTTTAAAAATATAATATATATAGATTTTATAGTACTATAGACTAGAAACAATCTCAACTTATTATTTATAATAAATTCTATAAACTTTTGTGAATTATAACTATTTAGAATTTAACTATATATTATTTAGAGTATGCTTAGTATAAAGAGTTATAGCTTATTATTATTATTTTCTCTTTTTTTAAGTCTACTCTATATGCTTTTACACTATAGAAAAATACTTAACTACTATCTTTATCCTTTTAGATAAAAAAATAGTATTAGTATTAACTCTTTTTCTCTATTATATAGAAGGAAGATTACTAGTTTAGTAATTTTTAAAAAGCTTATTATAATTATTAAGATAGTACTTAAGCTTTTATATAGAATCTTTTACTAGCTATTTTAGCTATTTAATCTTATATTAGAGCTACCCTTAAATAGTTTTATAATAAAATATATCTTTAACTTTATACTAATTATCTTTTACTTTAGGGTGTTTAATTAGACTAGGCCTAAAGTTTTTCTTTTAAAGTAAATTATTCTAACTCTTTAATAGAAAAATATAAAAGATTAGATAGATATAAGCCATAAAAATAGACAGGTCTAACTAATAAACTAAATTACTTTTTTTTTTATAATATAAAAGGGATCTAAATAAAGTATATCTAGCTTTTTATAAAAATAGTAAGTCTTAATATTTTTTAAGTGTAGAATAATATATTATTTAATATTAAAATAGTAATTTATACGCTTCTTATTATATTATATTATTTAATACTTCTAAGCTTATTTTAGTAAAGATTTTGTAACTTTTTATTAACTATACTAGTATTTAAGATGTCTCTTTACTTACTAATAGAGGTCTATTAACTTTTTATAAGGGTTTTATAGATCTTCTAGTACTTTTAGCTAGTAGTTATTTAAAATACTATTAAAGCCTTAAGGTAGTATTTTTTTAACACATTTAATAAAACTTACTTTAAGAAATAAATAAGTTTTTAAGTTATATATATATTCTATATATAGAAGTAACTTACATTAATTATTTTACTAATAGTTTAAGTATATACATAAGTAGAACTTAAGTTCTTAATTCTAATATTTTATTTAGCTATTAGTTTAAGGATGAAAAGTAGTACTAAGTTTATAATTAATTTTAAAATAATAATAAAGATTAGACTAGTACTAGCTTATAAACACTATTCTCTAATTTATAATAATTATATTAGAGAAGTTGACTTTAAGAAAGTACTTTTCTAGCAGCAAATCAGCTAACTAATAAGAAGTTATTATTTTAGTTATAAATAAATACTAGACGTACTTTAAGAATCTATTAATAAGTATAAGTATTATATTAAAAATGTTTCTATATTAATCTATAGATAACAAAAGGTTAGTAATAAAATCTATTAAGTAGTATCTTTATAGATTTAATAATAAAGAAATAGACTTAAGTAATCTCTATAACTTATATCTATAAATTTTATAAACCTAATACTTTTTATAGTAGTAGATATATGCCCTTATATTTTATTTAAGCTTTAGCTAGAAGTATTTTCTTTTAAAAAGATTTTCTATTTTTACTAGGCTATAATAGCTGTCTATTAGATTATTATAGTTTTTTATTAAAATATTTTACTATAAGTTTTATTTATATAAAATCTGAATCTTACTATATTTATAAAGTAAGCTTATAGGGTTAATAGTTTAGTTTAGAGCTTACTTAAATACTTTACTTACTTATTATTCTTTTATTAATTAGATAATACCTAAGTAGTTAGTATTCTACTTTTAGATTTCCCAGATATAGTTAGATAAGCATTCTAGGATTTCTAGAGTAAAAATATTTTCATTTTACATTACTTTAAACGTATAAACTAAAAAAACTATAAAGTAAATAACTTATAGCTAATAAAAAAAAGTATTAATAAAGTTAAAGTTTATAAGTTTTTCTTTAAAGTTAACGTCCTTATTTTTATTAGTAAAAATTAAAATTTAAGTTATTAAAACTAACGTATTATTAACTAGCACTTTACTAAAAAGCTTTTAATTAGTTTTATTTTAGCTATTACTAAATAGCTTATAGGAACTTATTATACTATTTATAAGTACCTAGCTATTTAATACTATCTAATTTTTAGTAAATATTAAAATAATAGAAGTGCATAACTTCTATATTTAAAGCTTATTTTAAAGAGTTAAAAGTATTATATATTTTAGTAATTAATTTTTTCTATATTTAAAACCCTTTATATAGTTAGGTTATTAAAAGAGGCTATTTACAGAATTATTTTTCTCTAACTTAAATTTAATCTTAAAGTTAAATTAAGTAAGTTTTTTTATTTACTATATCTAATAAAGTGTTAACTCCTTTATTATTATAAAATACTATAAATTATTATAATCTGAAAATACTCTAATTAAGTATATAATATGTTTAAGATAGTGTCTTTAGTACTTAAAACTATTAATAATAGCTAGAAGCTCTTTATTATATGTATAGTACTAAATTTCTAAACTACTAAATTTTTAGCTATAGTATATAACTAGCTTCTAATATAGCTGGCTCTATTCCTTCTTTTATAAGAGCTAAAGGAGGATTCTAGTTAGAATAAAATTAAACACATTTATAAAAACTATTAGAAACTAGTCTAGTTTAAAGTATTATAGTAAAAAAGCTTACGTGAAGTAACTATATAGTATTTAAAAAACTTACTATATATTTTCAAGCTAGGACTATATAAGATACTATTTAGTTAGTCTTTTTTTTTACTTTTTTATGTTTACAAGAATTTCGCTTAAGAAGCACTTATAATATAGTTATTATATAATTAATTAGTAGACATATAATATTAAAATAGTTATAAATAAAGTAATAATAAAAGTTTGTAAATTTAAGAAAAATCTAAATATTTTAATAGCTCTCTAGCTCTGGCTACTCTTAAATAGTTTTTATATAAACTAGGTTTATTATAACGCCTTTAGGTGTTATAATAAAGCCTAGAAATTTAATTTATTTAGTATTAAAATTATATTTAAATACTTTAGTGTATAAGCTCTAGTTATCTAGATTTTTTAATACTTTATAAATATACCTTTTATAATCATTTTCCTCCTTAAGGTAGATTAGAATGTTGTTGAAATAAACTATATAAATATAGTCTAGAAATTCCTTAAGCACTTAGTAGATATAAAACTAGAAGATTATAAAAATATTAACTAACTTAAAAAGCATAATAAGATATTTAAAATAGCTATAATAAGTTTTAAATATAGTCTTTTATTTATCTTTCTTTTTAATGTGAAGCCTGTAATAGGCATTATAAAAGTTAAGTTTTATAAAAATCTTAACTTAAGAAAAACAGTCTAGTATCTTACTTATAAGCAAAAATAGATAATAGTTTTTAACTATAATATAATTAAGACTATAGTAATTAACATAAAACCTTATTATATTATCTACTTTAGAAATAAAGAGAATTAGTATACTTACTAGTAACTTACTAGGCTAAATTTATTTCTTTTTAAGTAAAATATTAATATACTCTTAAAGAATTTTAAGCTCCTTTCTAGAAAGATTATAAATAAGAAAGTTTAAAAACGTTTTATCTTTCTTTAGATTTATTACATAATTATACTTAGAATTTTAAGTAAGTGTTTTTGCTTTTTTATTACTAAATACTTATAATACGTCTCTTAAGGACTACAGAATATTTAATAGGTTTAGATTTTTAAGGTCTAATATTTTATCTTTAGGTAAATTCTAAAGCTTTTATAATATACTCTTAAGTAGTATTACACACTAAACAGGCTGTTTATAAATATTTATAATTATATAATAAACTACTACAGTAGGTAACTAATTAAGAAAGGGGAAATTCTAGATATACTATTTTAAATAATTAAGAAGCTTAAGAGTATAGTTTTTTAAAAAAAAGAGACCTTAATTAAATATTATTATAATAGAATTAGAATTATTACTATTACTTAAGTCTTAAATTAATAGTAGCTTAGTTTTAGTGTACTTTAAAAAAGCTATTTTAGTTAGATTATTTCTTTAGTATTATAGCCTAAAGAGTGTATTTAAAACTGTTATAGATAAAAAGTATATATAGCTTTACTCTCTTACATATTATTTAGTAAGTAGTTGACTATTAAAATAGTAATATAACTTAATAATTTATTATTACACTATTATTTAAAGCTTTTATTTAAGAAATAAATCTTAAGATCTGCTTTTATAAGCTATAAATAGTTAAAAACTAAATTATAACTTATAAAGTTAATAGTCTAAAAAGTCTAGAGCCTTATTATTTTAGTATAGCGGTATATATTAATACACTTTAGGTTTAGCTTATAAGCTAAATATAACTATAATTAATATTAATTAAAGAAACTTATTAAAGACTTTTTATAATAAAGAACTGCATTAAGATTATATCTTATTATAATATTAAATTATATAAAATTAATTTTAGTACTACTATTATAAAAAGCATGAAGTTTTATAATCTTTTTATTATCTAAAATTAAATTAATAGTAACAGCGATTTGTAATTATTTCCTATTAAATTCTAGCTTTAATTATAACTAGAAGAAGTTAGTAATTAGAGCTTATTTTTTTTAAGTTATTTTTTTTCTAATTATAATCTTTTTAATATCTTTTAAAAGAATTGTCTTAATTAGTTTCAAATAGCTTACGGTTCCCTTTTAAGGAGTCTATAAAAAACTATTAATTTACTAATACCTTCTTTTTAGTTCTAGTACTAAAAGTATTTTCTAACTTTTCTAGAATTACTTTTTACTCTTATAAGTCTCAAACACACTACT
Organism: Zopfia rhizophila CBS 207.26; assembly: GCA_010093925.1. Classification (NCBI taxonomy): domain Eukaryota; kingdom Fungi; phylum Ascomycota; class Dothideomycetes; family Zopfiaceae; genus Zopfia; species Zopfia rhizophila. Next base: position 48,898 of record ML994651.1, read on the forward strand.
AGAGTAGTTATACTTTTAAGTTTCTATTATAAAACTACTAAATAGCTTATAAGTAGCCTTTAAATTATTATTATAATAAAAATAAAAAGCTTTCTTAATATTTAAGACTACTTATTTAAACTTAGTTTAGGTCTTAATATTTTATAAAGCGTTAACATTTTTTATTTAAAAATAATAGATTTAATAAGTTTACTTTAGATAAAACTAATTTTTACTTACTTCTACACACTATTATTATAATTAATAAATAATTAAAAGTCTATATACTAAGCCCTTAATATAAGGTAATTAATTAAGTTTGTATATTAATTATTAGGCTTTATCTTAGTACTCTAGTACTTTAGTATATTCTTAAACTTCAAAAGTACTAAATCTTAGGTAAAAATTTAAATATAAGTATAAAGCTAAAGCTAAGTACAGATAGCACTAAAGTTTATTTTCTAAAGAATTAGATTCTTTAGTGTACTATTACTAATTCTTAAAATAATTTAATAGGTACGTTATTTAAATTCCTTTATTATAAATAAGAATTAAAAGTGATTGTTTATGTTTTAGATTTAATTCTTTAGTATTTATATTAAAAGATTTTTTTCTTTTAGCATAAAAATATTTATACTCTTTTAGAGTTATTTAATTAACTTTAGTTAATTATAATATACTTACTTTTCTGCTAACTAAGCTAGGGGTTACTTATAAGCTAGTATTTATTCTACTAGTAGCTAAAAAACTACAAGACTATAGCTAAATAGGCTATAAAAATAGTAAATTTTTTTTTAGCTTAGATAATTTCTTTCTTAAGAGCTTATAATTTTCTAAGAGTAAGAAAATAACTAATAGACTTATAAAGCTAATTAGTATTTCTAAAAGAGTTTAGAATTAAAGTTAGTCCTATATCTTCTATTTATAACAGAATAGTGTTTAGACTAGTTTCTAAGTATATATTTCTATAACTTATATAACGCTAATCTAGTGTTAATACACTTTTATTTTTAGTAGTATTATTTATTTAACTAGCTAAAGATTAATTTTAACTAGCTTACTAGTAGTATAACAAACGTTTGTAAGTATCTAAATTAAAAAAAAAAACTTAAATAGTATTTTAAGCTCTAAATACTATAGCACTAAAGACTTTTTATATAAATATACCTATAATTTCATCTAATAGCTTCCTATTATTAGAATACTTATTATTTAATAGTTCTCTGGAGGTAAGCTACTATATATTCTTAATAAAATAGTTTTTATTATTATTAAAAGCTTCCTGCTTTTAGAGTCAGAGTTTTTAATAACTTTTAGTATAAACTTATTTAATACTAAAGCTTTTATAATTTCTAATTCCTAAAGTAGCTGTTTAAGAGCTTTTAGGTAGTTTATAAATAATTATCTTATTTTTTTTACTCTTTTATATGCAGAGCCATAAGGTAGAATTTAATAATGTTTTTTTAAAATTAAGGGAGTAAAAATAGAATAAATTTTCTAACTCTTTAAGCTAGCTACTCTTTTAAAATAAAGTAAAAAAAAATTAAATATAAGAGAGACTTCACAAACAGAGAGTATAAAGAGCCAAGAAAAGAAAATATAAAATAAATTAAAAAGAGACAAATTCTTAAAAAGTGCTTATAAAATTTAGAGAGTACTTATATACCTAATTATATACTAACTATATAGACTAGTATTTTAATATTAGCTATTTAATAAGAGCCTATAAAGTACCTAAATAAGCTAGTTAAAAGATAGTAAAAAAAATACCTCTTATAAGTATATTTTATTAGTAAGTTTTTACTACATAGTAAAAATATTTACTAATATTTTAAATAGTAATTTTAATTAATAGAACCTGTTTATAGAATTTAGAAATTTCTTTAATAACTATACTAGTATTAACTAAACTCAAGTTACTATAATAGTTATAAAAGAGTATAATATTTTTAATATTTTTAACTACTTTATAAGTTATAATATAACTAATAATAACTTAAAGTTTATTTAAGACCTTAATTAATATACTTAAACTTATTTTTACTATTAAGTACTAAATTTACTATACTAGCTATATAATTAATCTTATTATTAAGGCTATTATATATAAAAAAAGCGTAAGCAAATTTAAAGAAAAGTTAACTTAAACTATTTTATAAAATTAGTTTACAATATTTTATAAATATAGTATTATTAGTAAACTACATAATTTTGTTAATATAGTATTTTTTTTATATAAATAGTAAAAGCTTTTTCTTGTAATTTAAAGAAACCTAAATAAAAATAATTTAATTTAGAGCTTTAGTATGTTAAATTTAGTTAAAAATAGTAAGACTTACTAGTACTTAGTTTATTTCATACTTTTATACTATTTTAAGCTTTATAATATAATTAGTTACTTTATTTACAAGTAGCAAAGTTTAGTTAATAAAAATAAAAATAAAACGTTAAGTTATAACTCTATTACTAATAGACTATTAAATAAGAAGTAAAATAAAGTTAAACATTTTATAAACATTTTATAAACATTTTAAAAAACTTTTATAAAATAATAAAGTATTTTAAAAGTGATAAAGTATTTTAAAAGTAATATAAGTAAATTTATTTTTAGCTCTTTATAGTAAACAATTGCAAACTTATAGTAGCTTAATAAGGATTTTTATAAAATAGCTACTAAAATAACTAATAAGCTAGAAAGCTTTTTTCTTAAAAATGTTATTAAATTTAGAACTAAAAAGCTAACTATATACTAGTAAAAGTTAATAATTAATTTAAATTCTTTTTACTATATTATTATAATAATTCTTTATTCTGCTTTTTAATTAGCTTAGTTTAAAATATACTAAAAGAACTTCTTTATATACTATAAAAAAGCTAAGGCCTTAATAAAAAAAAGTCTTTAAAATATACTTTAATATAGTAGAGGATAAAGAAAATAAGATAAGTTAATTTTTATTAATATAACAAAAAATTCTTAATAGCAGCTATTATAATAAGTAATATATAAGAACACTATTAATTAATTTTACTATTTTTACTAGTAATAAGAGGTATAAATAAGCTTAAAAAGTAAATAAACTAAAGCTATATTATAGTAATTTTTGTAAGAACCTAAAGAAGAAAAATAAGCTTATTAACTTACTACTTTCTTAGTAGCTAAAGAAGAGTAAGAAGAATTATTCTACTTTCTTTAAAATAGCCCTTAACTTCCTATTAATTCTTTGTACTAGCTATAAATATAAGCAAGCTTTTAGTATAACTAGAAAAACTATATTATAAATTACTAACTTACTAATATAACTTATACTATTAACTAGTTGTTTTAATTAAATATATAATATTACTAAGATCTCTTACTTCTAAATTAGATAACTTATTAAACTTAGTAGAAATAGAAGAAGTAATATAGTAAGTTAAAATTTAACAAAATAGTATTAAACTATATTACTTAAAATATGAGTCTTAATTTTAGAGTAATTATAAAAAATTAAAAGTAACTATAAGCTATTTAACGTTTCATACTTATTGTGATGACGGGCTCGGTCTTCACGCGTCGTAGCATAGATGCAGGTTGACAGGATAAGTTGGCTCTATTTCAGCTACACTAAGATGGGGAGAGAAGAGGTACAAAGGGGGCTCGCCCCTAAATAGGGCGGTGCATGGCCTGAGCGTGAGCTAGCTATGCTCTGAGCTCTGCGCTAGGTCGTGGCTGGCGTAGCCAGTTGTGATATCATGTGGCCTGCAGCGAGTAGAGCGAGCAGCACCGTCACATTACCCCCCTCTAAGGGAGGCTCGTCCCCGAGTCTCTAGGTTACAGTCTCCTCCTTGCTGGTCTCTGTACCACTCTTGTCTTTGAAGCCGCCTTGTCGTTCTCTTCTGTTACTTTCAGGTCCTCCTCTGCTTCGTACGCTTTCAACCAGGCATCTAGTCGTGCCGGCGGTCCTGCTTTCTTTGGATAGGCCTTGTGATAGTCTCTTACCTTGTGTGGGGCGCTTATAAAGCCTCGGGCGTTGTACCAGGCGGGATCTGGGTTATGAGCTAGCCAGGATGCTTTGTACTGTAGTCGGCTATGGAATAGGCGGCTATTAAGGATTTCCTGTACTGGCCACTCGGGATGCCCGTTAACCTCGATAGGCGGTTCTTTAGGTTCGATTTGGCTAGGCAGTGGGCGAGTAGAAGCTTTCTGTAGGCGGTCTGTGTGGAAGACGTCAAACATGCGCATGTGCGGCGGCAGCTTAAGGTAATAGGAGTGTTTCTTCATGCCTATAATAGAATAGGGTCCGTATATCTGCTGGTTGAGCCTCTGGCTAGGTTGGCTAGTGGTGAAGTCCTTAGGTGTAATGTATACCTCATCTCCTGTAGAGAAGTCTGGCTTGCGGCGCTTCTTGTTAGCCTGTTGAGCCTGTCGCTCTTGTGCTTGAGCGATCCCTTATTGAGCTATCTCTATAGCTAGCTTTACTGTGTTATATTGAGCTTTAGCGTAGCTCTACGCTTCCTCACGAGACATCTGTTTACGAACTGTAGTAGATGCCTTCATACGTTCCTCCTAGTCCCAGTGATAGATTAGCTAGTAGCTAAACTCAATTTAATAGGGTGATAAGCCTATAGTCTTATGTGGTAGAATTGCTTGGGCCCAGTCCATGCAGGGCAGCAGGTCTGACTAGTTATCTTGATGGTGGTTAACGAATAGGCGTAGGTGCTGGTTGATGTACTGGTTTAGGACCTTAGTATTCCCGTTAGTTTAAGGGTGATACAGCGTTAAGAGCTTTTACTTAATTCCTATTAGTCAGCATAGCTTATCTATGAATGCTGAGGTGAACTAGGGACCGCGATTAGAGACTATTAACCTAGGCGGGCTAAATACTCGCTAGATATAGTAATAGTACTTATTAGCTGCCTAAGTAGCTGTAGTTGTTTTACAGTAAGATAGTAAGAAACAGTACTTACTTAGCTAGTCCATAACAATAAAGGCACAGTCATATCCTTTCTTATCTAGAGAGAAGAACTTAAAGTCTATAGAGACATCTCGCCATACTCGCTTAGGGATTAATAGTGATTTAAGTAAGCCTAGAGTCTTATTATAAGATACGTAGCTCTATCTATAAGCTTTATATATAGCTATATAATTATCTATATCTTTACTTATACAGCTCTAGTAGTAGCGGTTGTGAAGTAGCTTATTTATTTTTCTCTTACTTAAGTAAGTAATCACCTAAGTAGCATAAATAGCTTAAATAAAATAAATTCTTAAAAAGTATATAGTAGAGACTACTAGCTTACTATAGTACATAAAAAAGTTCTAGCTAAGTTTTTATACTGGGTATTTACTAGAGAGAGTGTGCTCTTAGAATAGCTATAAACTCTTATAGCTATAATTCACCTTAATAATATAATTAATTAGTAAGTAAGAGTTATTTAGGGATAGCAAGACTATAAAAATATTAATAATAATTATTTTAATTATATTAGTAGCTAGCATGTTTTTTATTAATAGTATAGCTAGGTTATCACTTATGGCTTTAATAAAGCTAATATTAATTTACTCTACTAAAAGAAAGACACATGTTTAGGCTACTTTATTTTTATTTTTTTAGATTTTTAGTTCTTCTTACTTATATAAGAGCGTGTTAGCTATTATGTTAGTTATATTAAAGTAATAAATAAATATTAGGTAATAGTTTACTATACTTATTAACTAGTATATTTAGCAGGGAGTAAGCTTTTACTTTATAGAAAAGTATTTTAACACGTAATAGTTAGTTAGGGTATTAAATAACTCTATAGTTTATAAGCCTATAAGCTACAAGTGCTATTCTTAAAGGCTATAAATTATAGCTAATATTTTTTTATTATATATATTATAGTTTATCTAGGGCTTACTTATAGTCTTAGAGTAGAAAATTATAAGTTATTAAAAACTATTCTCCTAAAGCTATAATAGTACTCTTATAATAACTTTATTACTTACGTCTATCTCCATACGCGTTTAATGGTAGGGTAAGTAGTAAACTAAGATATTATCTAATAACATTAAATCTTTAGCTTACTAGAAGGCTATTAGCTTGTATTTACTAAAAATATACTATATACTCTTCTTAAGTAGCTTAGTAAGTAGTTAGATAATATATCTATAGTTTTTTAGAAAGGCTCTATAGAAATTATAGAATTTTAAAAAGAATTATAGGCTTTTAACTGACGTAGGTACTAGCTATTTCTATATAGTAGTAATCTTCTCAGGGTCCTTTTAGATCCCTTCTGTGCTAATAATAAGGCCTAGAAACTTTATTCTAATAATAATAAACTCACTCTTCTTAATGTTTGTTTAGAGACTTATATTCTGAAGATATTTTAGTATCTAAGTAACATACTCCTCATGCTGTAGCAAGTCTTCAAAGTAAATTAAAATATTATTAAAGTAAATAGTATAGAAGTTATTAAGTAGACTATAAAGTACCTTATTAATATAGTACTGGAATATAGTAGGGCTATTATAGAGACTAAATAGTAGTATATAGTACTTATAGTTCCTATACTAAGTACAGAACGTGATTAGGTTCTCTATGTCTTTATTTAGACGTATATAATAAAAGGCCTATTATATATTAAACTTAGTAAATACTTTTATACGCGCTAGTTAGATAAGGGTCTTCTAAATTAGCAGAATTAAATAAGCGTCTTTCTTAATAATAGTATTAAGCTTATAGTAGTTAACATAAAAGTGCTACTCTTTTCTAGATTTCTTAGTAAATAGTACTAGAAAAATATATAAAGCATTACTATAAGTAATAACACTTTATTAAAAATAGTTATTTAGATAGGCCTTAATCAGCTGCAGCTACTTAAAAAATATACTATATAATAGACTTAATATTAATATATTTTTAGTTATTAGTTTAATATTATAGTTAACACCGTCGCGATGCGGGGGTAGTATGTTTAAGTTTTTTTTTAAAAAATAAACTTAAGTTACGCTAGTATAGCTAAAGTAAAATAGCTTTTACTTAATAAGCTACTAAAGTTCTTCTTTTTTTGTAAGGTTTTTATTTAAGTGATAGAGCCCTTCTAGCAAAGCCTTCCTTAAAAGGCTTTTAAAATCTTAAAAGAAGAATTTTAGATCTAGTAGGTTAAACTTATCTCTATAGTTCTAAATAAGCTTATTTACTTTATAGATACTAGTATACTTTAGTACAGTTTCCTTCTGCTATATATATATTATAAAGGTAATAGCTTTTATAGTATTAATCTTAAGACCTGCCTTAAAGAGGTTTTTGTGTGAGATAAACTAAAAATAAAAGATCTACTTACTTAACTCTAGCTACTATTATAAATAAAGCTATTTTTTTATTTTTTTAAAGTTTTTTTACTATACTATATGCTGGAGTGAGCGCTAAGGTGGTTTATAAGTATACTATAAAATTACTATATTTATTAGCTTATTATATTAGTTAGTATTAGCTTAGTATAAGAGGTTAATTTTAGTTAATAGGCCTTACATTAAAATAATAATATTATATTTATAGTTAATTAGCTTATTATCTAGCTATTTAAGCGCTTACTTCTTATAGTTAATTAAAATACCTATATCTTTAAACAGCTTACAGCTAATTATAAGATCGTGGCGGCTAATATTATAGAAAATAAAATAAATTAATAAATAGTAATTATTTAGTACTAGATTAGCCTAAAAGCATTTATTTACTTATTTATTTAGTCTACTATTATAGCTAGCTAGGGGGATAAATTCTATTTAGTAAGTTTTTATTTTAAGCCCTTTCTTAATAGCGCGTATGTGTTTTAGGTGTATTAGAATAAAACTACTAGCTCTAGTATTAAGAAAACTACTTAGCTTAATAGCTAGTTTACTAGTAGAAATATAGTAAGACAGCGTAAGAGCTAGTCCACTAAATAGTAGTTAATAAGAATTAAACTAGTTAATAGCTTTAGAGAGTAACTTTAGAAAAAAGACTTTTTTTAAAGTAAGTCTTTTCCTAATAGTTCCGCTATAGTAAGCTAAAACTTCTTATTATTACTAGTATCCTAAAGTATATAAAGCTCTTTATTAGTATCTATAGGCTTAATTACTTTAGCTATAACTTAAATAAGTAGTTAGTAGTCTTTTATAAAGTAACTAAATTTCCCATAATTATAGTAACTAGCTAGCTTAAGGATGGGTATTAGTAGAATAGTAGTAACTACTACATAAGTTAGGCACTTAACTTCTAAATAAAATTACTAACTTAATAGTAGTTAAATTTTTCTAGTTTTTTTATTAATCTACTTAGTAGCTTTCCTAGCGCTGAGAGCTAGCTCTCTAGTAAAATCTTAAACTAAGTTTATATACTTATTATATTAATTATAGTATTATTATTAGTAGATACCTATCTGCGTACGCAGAGCGTCTAGAAGCTTCTTATAAAATTCTTTTATCTATTAGTTTATAAGTAGGCTGTGTTCTTAAGCTAAGTAGAAAAAGTCACTTTAGAATATAGTAAAATTAATAGGGTTTTTAAAATAAAGCTTCTAGAAATCACAGTAAGTGTTAAGTCTCTTATATAAATTACTATATATTCTTTTTAGATAATTTACTATATACTAGTAGCTAACTAGCTACTTACTCTCTTTTATTATATATATAAGTATTAAGAGGTACTAGTTAGCAGAACCTTCTATATATATATATATATATATAAGAGATAATATTCTCTTAGGTAGCTTACTTACTAGCTTTAGTAAACTAGTTTTAGTTAGTATATACCTTATCTTCTAGGATATCTCTCTATTAATTAAAAGTAACGTTTTTATTATTTTTAAGTATTAGTAGATTAGGAAATTATGCTGAGCAGCTATTACCTTAATAGCTACTTATAATAGATATAGCTAGTAAAATAGCAGGTAAATAGAATAATACTTAAAAAGTTTAGTTACTAAGATCTTTTATATTAGAACTATTATTAGGTTCTATAGTGATATAGCTAGCCTAATTCTAAGAAGTCTATAATAGAGCTATAAAGCGTGTTTTCTTTACTAATATTAATAATAATATAAGGCTAGCCTTTACAGAGAGGAAGGAGTATATATTATGTATAGATTTCTTTATCTATACTCTTAGTATCTTAATCTTGTTTTCTTAATCCGCTACGTGCTTAAGTGTGTTATTTAGTAGCTAATAAAGCTTAATAAGCTTATCTCTAGCTTTATTAAGCTTAGTTTTAGCCATATTAAGCGCTTTTCCTAGCGTATTAGCATGGTTATAATATATAAGTACTTTAAGATAGCTACGCTCTAACTTGCTAGTAATTATTACTTAATTAAGAGTTATTAGAGTAGGAAGCGTAATCTCTATCTTCTAAGACTTATAAATATTAGTTTCTTAAGTAGTGCTTTTAGTAGTAGCTATAAAAGATTTCTTATTATATCATGCCTAAATACAGAGCTTCTTAATAGTATAGTCTTTTCTAATTATATTATTAGAATAGTACGTAGCGGTACACTTAAGCGACTTAGAAATAAACGTATAGTTATTACTAGTAGCTATTATTTTAAAATTAACTCTTATCTCTAGCGTAAAGAGCTTTCCTATAGTTTTAATTTATCTATTCTTATATATATATAGCGCTTCTGGCTTCTAGTAGGGTAAAATAATTAGCTAATTCCCTAGTATAAAGAAGATAGGCTAGTAGTACTTACAGGAGTTAGTATCTCTAGTAGAAAGAAAAAAGTTAGAAAGAGAAGATATTTACTAGAGCTCTTATAGCTCTCTTCTAATCTAATAAGTATATTACCTACTACTATAAGTCTTTTAGTTATTTACTAAGTTACTTTTAAAGTCTACTGCTGTAGGGCTTATATAGGCTATTACTTAGAATTTTAATTACCTACTACTATAGAGCTTTCTAGTGGAGATTATATGCTTAATAAACTAATAACTTAATATAATCATATAATTAATCCTTTAGGAGTAGTTATTAATAAATTAAATACTTAAGTTAATTACACAGGTTAACCTCAATATTATGCCGCTATTATCTAGCTAAATAAGAGTAATCTTAGTGTAATATAATAACAGGCTTAGTCTTCACGCGTTATAGTATAGATATAGGTTAATAAAATAAGTTAGCTCTATTTCAGCTATACTAAGATAGAAAGAGAAAAGATATAAAGAGGGCTTACTTCTAAATAGGGCGGTATATAGCTTAAGTATAAGCTAGCTATACTCTAAGCTCTATACTAAGTTATAGCTAGTATAGCTAGTTATAATATTATATAGTCTATAATAAGCAGAGCGAGCAGCACCGTCACACTTATAGTTAATTTTCTATATATATATTATATACTAATTAGAAGTATATTAGATATTACTAGAGAAGATAAAGAAAAATAAGTTTAGCTCTAGACTATATCTAGTCTTATTTTTCTTATTAGTACTTATTTTTATTATATTTTATTATAGCTAGTTACCTAACTTACTTACTTACCTAAGTACTATTTTTTTTATAGAACTTAAACTTACTTTAAAGTAACTTTATTTATAAGTTCAATCTTCTTTAGTTTGCTTCTACTTTTTAGTATTATTTATATATTTCTTTATACTATGTTTTCTATAATAAAGCCTTCTTATTTATAGTTACCTTTTTATTATAGTTTGTAATATTATGCTCTTTCTTTAAGCCTTAAGCCTAAAGGCTATTCTGTTCTTTTTTCTATAAATAGTATAAAGGCAGCTAGTTTTCTACGTGAAAGCTAAGATTATAAATTTTTTTTACCTTTTTTCTATTCTTTTAATTTCCTAAGAATAACTTAAGTAGAATTATTTTTAATATAAGCTTATTATTTAGCTTAAAGAGTTTAAGAGCATAGCTATTTTATACTATTCTCTTATTTTTATTATTATAATAATAGTTACTACTGTTTAGTAGATTTGACTTTAAAATAATATTCTAAATATATTAATTAAAACATAAAATACAATCTTTTAGTCTTATAGTAAGAGTAAAATTAATTAGATTATAATAAAAAGAAATTATGCTAGTAAATTAAGAAGTTCTGTTAAAAGTTTCTTAAAGCTTATTATATTCTTTTCAATTAGTTATAAAGTATTTAACAGTAATTACTAACTTTTAATTATAAGTTTTAAGCTTGTAAATTTCGGCTCTGTTAGTAACTAGCTTAAATAAATTTTTAAAAGAAGAAAATATTCTAGCACAAGCTTACTTTAATTAATAAAGTTTATATAATAAAGAAAGAAAAGTAAAACTGTTAGAATTAATCTAGTATATTACTATTTATAATATTTAGTATTGTCTTATTTTTTTCTTAGGCTTTAAATAAAACATATTATATTCTTTCTATTCTTTAAATATAGTCTTAAAGTAAGTATTTACTGGTTTGTTTAATAGTACTAGTTAATTAGCCTTAAATTATTCTTTAAGTTTTTAACTAGCTTTTATGTGTTATTTTTAGGTTTATAATCTTTCTATTTAACTAAGTATTTCTACTAATATTTAAACTATTAGTAGTCTAGAATTTATTAGACTTTATACTTAGTAATGTTTTTTTTAAGTTTAAGTTTTATTTATAGTTCAGTATTTATTAGTACTAGTTTTAATAATAAAATATAAAAAACTAAGTAAATTTATATATTTTTAGGTAATTATAGTTTATAATTTACAGATTCTATTTATTATTTAACTTTAAATAGTTCTAATTTAATATAATCTAATTTCTTTAATAGTTACTTAATTTTTAAATTTTTTTATAATAGGAAAACTTTATTCCTTTTCTTAAAAATTAGTTCTTTAATTTTAAATTTGTTTTTTTATTGCTTACTAAGGTTTTCTTTCTAAGAATTTTTTTTTTACTATTTTTTAATAAAGTTATTATATTTTTTCAACTTTTATTCTTACGGCCTTTAATATTTTGTTTAATTTTTATAGTTTTTAGTAAACTATAGGCTTATAACTATAGTTTATAAAAAATAATAATTTTTTTATAGTTAATAATTTTATAGAGTTATATATAAACTTAGCTATTAGTAGTAAGTTAATTTAGTTATCTCATTATTTACTAACGTATATTTATAGATATTATTCTAATATTTAGTTTATTTACTCTATTTATTTATTTATTTATAAGTAAAATACTATTAAAAAATAGTATTTAGCCTCTAGCTTACTTATAAATATTTTCTAGAATATTAACGTGAATAATTTATCTCTATCTATAATAAATTCTTATAGCAATTTATATTATGCTATTAATAGTTTAATAAGTGTAGTTACTAATTTATTTATTTTAACTTTTATATATATTAGTTTAAAGTATGTATATTTTATAAGTTAGTTTACTATAATTAATATCATATTATACTATTAGCCTCAAAAGGTAGTTATTATTAGTATTTTTATAATAAAGTTTATTATAACTAATTTTTATAGTAAGTTTAGTAAAGAAATTAGTTATATAAGTTTATACTTTTTATATTTTAATACTTTATTCTTTTTATACTTGATGCACTCTAAAAGAATAGTTTTAACTTTTTTTTATATTTCTAGAATTTAGAAAAGTTTATTAATTTATTTTATAGTTTTTTTAATTTCTTAATGTCCGTGCATTTTAGCTAAATGTTAGTATAGTTATTTATTATTTAAATTTATTATTTATTTTTTTCTAAATATTTTTAATAATGACTACTGTTTTGACATCTATTTATAAGCTTACTAAAGATTTGTTTTATTTTTATTTAAGTATTATATTATAAATTTTTAGTATATCTCTTATATAGTTTACTTATTAACTAAGTGTATTAGCTACTATATTTTCTTTTCCTAATTTATAAAGTATTTAGATATTAAAGGTAAATAGTAATTTTTATTATTTAACTTATTATTAATTTAACTTCTTAGTTGTTGTAAATATCGTTAAATTTTTATAATCTAAATATATAATAATTTAATACTTAGCTTTTTTTAAATATACTTTTTGTTTCTTAAATACTTAAACTATTACTAATAGGTTTTTATTATATATGTTATAGTTTAACTTAGTAGTTATAAGTTTATAAAATAAGAAATTTATTAAATATTTTCGTTTATTATTTTACTATTGTAGTAGAATAGCTTTTGTAGTTTTATTTAATATATTTACATATATTTTCATTTAAAGTTATAGGTTAAACATTTTTAATATTAGTAGTTATTAAAATATTTTCTTTAGTATTTTAAAAGCGTTTTCCTTGCGTTATTTCTACTTAAATTATTAATTCTTTTTAATAATTCCATTAAAAGTAAAGTAATTTTTGAATAATTCTTAATAAATTATTAGTAGAATCCCGTAAATCTAAGGAAAGAATAAACTTTTTTTATATTTATTAGTGTTAGCTAAAATAGAACATTTTTTACTTTATTAGAATTAACTACTATTTTATTTTAAGATACTAGGTATTCTAAGAATTTAACTTCTATTTTATGAAATATATTTTTATTGTTTAAATATATAGCTTGTGTTCCTTAAGCTTTTATAGTACTTTTTTAATATACTTAATATATTTCTTTAGTGTTTTATTTATGTATATAAGCATGTTATTAAAATATGCTATTATAAATACATTTAGGTATTCTCTTAGTATATAGTTAATAATTATTTAGAATATTACTAATGTGTTTATAAGTTTAAATAACATAACTAAATATTTAAAGAGTTTATATTTTATTTTAAATATTATTACCTATTTATGTTCTTTAGTTATTTTTATTTAATAGTATTTATTTTTAATATTAAAGAAACTAAACTACTTAGCTCTTTTAAACTTATTTATAAGTTCTAATATTAGTAGTATAAAGTAATAGTTTTTTATTATTACTTTATTAAAGTATTTAACGTATTTGATAAGCGAGTGACTCGGACAAGCGAGTGGCTCACCTTATCAAGTTTCGACCACTTTACAGACAAGCCACAACTCAATACTAGGAGCTATCGCTATAATATTTGACTAGTAAATAGCTATCCTATTCTTTAGCCTTTTTGTAAGTTCTTGAAGTGTGCCTAGTCTTTTTACAGCGCTTACAGCGCCTTTGCTTTGGCGCGTTAACCTTTGTGCACCTTTTACTCTAGCGCGTTTCGCCCTCAATCTGCGCATCAACGTTGGCTTAAGTAATTATCTTTAAGCCCTCTTCTTTTGTTAACGTCCCTTGCTTCTGAATCCGCTTTTTTTTGGCGCTTCTTGCGTTGTGTTGTAGCCTTATTTGCCTTCTGAAGCTTGGTGACCTCTGAGCGAAGCAATATAGCTTCATGCATCATCAGCTCAGCACCCTTTGCAAGCCGATGAATCGACTCAAGAATGTGGGTAGGTGAACTGTTTTGATGCTGCTAAATCTGATTATGAATTAAAGCCTTTTGAGACCCTAATTCAGCAGCAGTTTTGGGTGTTTTTGATTCCCAAATGGGGTCTTCTTCTGTAGGTGGAGATGGTGTCCGAAGCTGAACATCAAGCTTTGAAAGTATAGCATCTGGGTTAAATGGAACTAAGCCAGCGCCTTGAAAACCTGCGCGAATATTGCTTTCTGTAATTGTCTCTTAATAAGCTGCTTTAAACGCTGGTAGGAACTTAAGCTTCGTGACGTGGTAGATGTGGTTGCGGATAAGATCTTTAACTTGGCGTCTGTATGCATCTTTCAAAGGCGAAAAACAGCCTATATTAAGTGGCTGAAGTAGATGCGACGAATGAGATGGCATGCAGAGCGTAATAATGTTCCCCTCTTTATAAAGCTACTGAAATTCAAGCGAATTGTGGCTCTCATGGCTATCGATTATTAGTAGACGATAGACGCCTGCTGTACGACCCTTTGTATGCTTGTTAAAGTACTGTAGCCACTTAATACCAAGCTCGTTATTTGTCCAGCCATTGTCGCTTAATGAAATAACCCAATCTGATGGTATATCGTTGCCCTCGTACCATGCAGAAAGGTGGTACGTTCCTATAAAGATGATGAATAGTGGAATTGCCTATCCTTGAGCGTTGATACCCTGAATAACCGTAACCCACTCGCGATTACCTGGCTGCACTGCTTTACGCTGATTACGTTTGTTAGAGCCTGTAACAACCTTACCGCCTGAAATAACGCCCATTTGGAAGCCACTTTCGTTAAAGTTGTAAATGTCTTCTTTAGTGATGCCGTACTTCTCAATCGTATGCTGTACGCGGTTGAACTAAGGCTTGATAATCTCAGGATCCTCACATAAAGCTCTCTGGTAGTCGTACCTTTGATTGTATACTGTTTTGACTTCTGGAGTTCGCTGTATAAAGTTCTCTAGCCACTTGATACTAACCTTACTATTAGAGCGCGTAGTAAGCAGTTGATTAGCCATATCTCTTACAGCACCGAGCCTGGGGGGAAATCCTCGTGAATCTAGGTCAAGTACGTGTTGAATAATAACTGATTCTTCTAGCTTAGTGAGCTTCTTTGAATTGGGCTTGTAATCACGTCGAAAGGTAGTTCCAGCAAGTCGTCGTCTTAGTGATGTTTGGGAGACATTATATACTGCTGCAGCTTGTCGCCCACTTCGTAGTTGGCCTTTTTTAATTGCTGATATGGCTAAGGATAGCCTTCCTTTGTTATAGATTAATTGAGTGTTGTTTCGTTGATGCATCGCGCTTGAAAGTTTGTGGGTCGCGTTTTCTTAGTGAGGTGAGCCGCTCGCTTGTCCAAGTCACTCGCTTATCAAATACGTTATAGTTAACATATAGTTATAGTTTATATTTCTTTTTTAGTATAAAGAGTGTTAGTAATGCTATTTAGTTTTTACTTATTTAAATATATTTCTTTTTAAAATTATTATTTAAAAATTATTATAGCTTCTTTTGTTAATTAATAAATAACTAGTATAATAGTCTTAGTTTTAAATCTGTTTTTTTAAGCATAATTTTGTAGTTCTAGTTCTAGTATTTTAGTAATTAGTTTTTAGCTTCTTTAAAGAACTATTCTTTAAATTTTTTTTAGTATTCTTTTAGTATAACAAATTTAGTTTCTTAAAGTATTATTTTCTTTATTTATATTATTACTTATTATTATCTATAGTAGTTGTTTCTAATTTCTATAGTTTTTATTTTCTAATTAATTACTAAGTTTTATTATGCTAGCTAGTTCTATTTTAAGATAAAATCTTTACTACCTAAATTTATAATTTTAATATAGTAGTTATTTTTATAACCTGTTACTTAAATAATTATATTTTATATTTTAAAATTAATTAGACTTTTTTTAAATGTTACTAGACTATTATTTATATATTTTACTTACATAGGTTTATTTAAAACTTTAGTTAGTATTTAGTATTTTTATATTTATTTATTTAATATTAGTATCTTGCTAGCTCTACTATTTATAAGTATTAGTATTTAGTTATTATTAATATATACATCTATATATAGCTTATTTTCATATTTTCTTTAGTTTAGTTATATATGTATAAGTATTATGCTTTTTTTAACTTTCTTTTAGCTCTTTAGTAACTTAGTTATAGTTTACTAGTCTTTTAGTTTTTTATTTATAGTTAACTTTTAAGTAGTAGTTATTTCTTTAGTATTCTTTTTTAGGTTTATGAATTAGGCATCTTTAGAGTTAACATGCGTTTTTATTAAGTATTTTATACATATTTTTAGCTTATTCTCTATAATTCTAGTATTTCTATTTTAAAAAATATTTTTAATATGTAAGTTTCTTGTGAAATTTTGTAGCTAACTATTTTTCTTAATAGTATTTAACTTAGTGTTATTTACATTCTAGCTAACACTTATTTTATAATAGCTATTTATATTTATTTAAGTTTAAACCCTATAACTTATTCTTTAAGTTTATATAAATTAATTTTTATTAAAGGTTAAATTTCTTTTTTTATATTAATTATTAAAGTATTTTTTTTTATTTTTAGTCTTTTGACATGTATAACATGTCGTACTTATTTATAATTTAAACTAGTATAAGTATCTTCTATATATATTTAGTATTTTTATTTTATTATTCTATTTATGGTGTTGTTGTTTTATATTTATAAAATTAGTAAAATAGTTTTTTTTTTTAATTTTATTTTAGTTCTAAATATTTAATAGAGTAATAGTACATTATATTAATTATAATTAGTATAGATTTTTATTAATAGATTTTATTTATTTATATAGTTAATTTTTATTTATTTAATTTTTTATATTACTTATTTCCTGCTACTTGTAGTACTTATTAGTATTTATATATTTTATTTTCTAGTATAATTTTCTAGTATTTAGTAATATAGTATTTTTTTAGGTAATACTTTAATTTATATATTTAACAGTGTTTCTAGTATAATTACTGTGTAATTATTATAAATATATTTTTTTTTCTTAATTTTTTCTTTATTTAAATTTTTAGTTTTCTTTTTTAAAAGGTTCTTTTTCTTGTTTTATAATCTTCTAAAATTTTTATATCTTTTTATTAATTTCTGTATTATGTTGCTAGATTACTACTTTTTATATTATAAAAATTATAATATTAGATTATTTAACTAAATAAATTTTTACTTACTAATATAGTATTTTATATTTTTATTTAAAGTATATATAGATTTTATATATTTAACATTATTTTTACTAGATTCTTTATATAATAGTTTTTTTTATTATTTAGTTTTATGCTTATTTTACTTAAACTATAACTATCTTAATTTCTTTTAATACTTTAGTTTAAATATAAGCCCTTTTAATATCTAATTATTACTATTTATAGTTTTTAATAAAATATCTTTATTTTCTATATTTTAAGCAGGCTTTGCGTGTATAGTGTTTTATTTATTTCTTAATTTACTTTTCTTACTTTTTATTAATAAATATTTTATTATATATTTAAGTGTTTTTTTTATTTCTTTTAGATATATAAATTATTAATTTAACTCATGCTTTTTTTTCTTACTCTTATTAGTACTAATAATTATTAATAGTTATTACTTATTTAATGATTCTAAGTAATATACTTAGTTATTTGTCTCTAGAACTTTTATTTTTAATTTTATTTTTTAATTCTTTATAGTATATCATAACTAGTAGCTAGTTTTTTTAATTTAGTTATAACTAAATTTATTTAAATTCTATTATATAGTTAGCTACTAACATTTGTTGCTTAAGTTATTAGAGTTTTTAAATTACTTCTATTTTTTTATTAAATTTTTTAAAAACTATAATTATTATTTTTTAAAGTTTTTATAGTTTTTAAAGACTTTTTATATGTTATTATTATAGTTCTTAAGTTCTACTATTTTTAAGTTAAATTCTCTGTTTGTTAGATAATTTTTTATAAGTAGTTTAAATTATTTTATAGCTCTTTCTATTATATTTATATTAACTACTAAAATCTAATCTTATTTAGTAATAAATAATATTTAGTTAAATTAATAGTAAAAGTTTATTATAATTATAAAAGTCTTAAGCTTATTTTAATTGTTATTAAACTTTATAAGAAAGTGTATTTTTATTATACTTTTCTTTTTAATTTTATTTACTTTAACTTATTATTATATGTTAATTAAGGCTTTGTGTAACTTTATAATAGCTATTTTTTATTTCTAAATAATTTATTATACACTCTTAGTTTTTCTAGATGTACTTTTAGTTATAAATAAGAGTTTTACTATAACTTTTTCTTTATTATTACTTTCTTCTACTAAGTAAAGTTTCTGTTTATTTTTATAACAAGTTATTATAAACCTTTAATAATTAATTATTAAAATTTATTTAACAGCTTTTTTTATTTTTTTGAGATGGTAGTTATAATATTATAAGTTACTAACTTACTAACGTAATTTATACTAATAACTAGTTATTTTAACTAGGTATATAACATTACTAGGTTTTCTTACTTCTAGATTAGATAGCTTATTAGACTTAATAAAAGTTTAATTTAAACTTAGTAGAAATAAAAGAAGCAATATAGTAAGTTAAGATTTAATAAAATAATATTAAACTATATTACTTAAGGTGTGAATCTTAATTTTAGAGTAACTACAAAGAATTAAAAGTAACCGTGAGTCGTCTAATGCCTCATACTTATAGTTAATCCTCCGTGCGTACATTGTATACCAATTGGAAGTATGTTAGATACTGCTAGAGAAAATGAGGGAAGATGAGTTTAGCTCTGGGCCGTGCCCGGTCTCATCTTCCTCATCAGCACTCATCTTCGTTATACCCTGCCGTAGCTAGTCACCTGACTTGCTTACTCACCTGGGTGCTGTTCCCTATAGAACTTGAACTTACTTCGGAGCAACCCCATCCGCAAGTTCTGTCTTCTCCAGTTTGCTTCTGCTCTTCGGCATCGCTTGCACATTTCTTCGTACTGTGCCTTCCACAACGAAGCCTCCTCGTTTGCAGTTGCCTCTTTGTTACAGTCCGTAACAGACCGTTACAGATAATAGGAACTTGGCGGTGCAACAATCGAGGCCTTACAACTACAAAAAAACTGGCTGCGCAACAGTGTTGTTAAAAGTGAACTGACGGAGCTCATCTCATACATTGAGGGCCTCCCTGCGCTTACTACACTCGATACACCCTCTGGGGAACTATCCAGCATTGAAATCGCTAGCACGTGACCCGTATAGCCGTACTACGACTGTATGGGCCGTAATCAGCTTCAAATCGACCCGTCCGTACGTAACTAGCTCAAATTTGACCCGTAATTAGCCTCTGAGATTGACCGGGCCGTAGATAACTGACTGTTGGAAGCCCTGATTGAGAGCTTAGATCGAGGGATCCTGTGCCGCCGGCTTATGTCCCTCGCTAAATGAAAAGAAATCTTCTAGTGTATCGCCATCCCTATCACTTATAATGGCATCAATATCGCCCCGAGATGGAAGCCAGCCGCTCATACTAATGTAGGCATAGAGAGGGAACTCCAAACTTAGTAACACCAAAAGGCTCATCGCGCATCCTTGACTGAGTCCTCCTAATATAATCTTTCCGGGAGGCAACGTCTCCATCTCTTGACTTATGATGGACCGAATGTACACGGCGGACTCGGAAAAGCCCTCCAATTGCAATTCTTGTCGCTGTGATGGGTCCTTAAGGCTGTATATATTGAACCATTGTGTCAACCTCGCCCGACCGAAAGCGGACGACCGGCGCCATTTAGCAGTTGGGAATATGAATTTCGCCCCCAGAAAGAAGGTAGTGAGTGTTTTACCCTCCGATGACACACCAGTCTCTAGAAACTCGCGCCCGAATTTATCACCGTTGCTTCCAAGTCCGTGGAGCAGCACGAAGGTATATGTGTGGGTCGACGTTGGCTGTATTACAACTGGAGGTGGGCGCGGTGCTCGCGCGGCCCCTGTTGATTCTGCCATTTTGGATCTGTTGGGGGAGAATGAATGTGAGTGGAAGGGAGTGCACCAGAGATGCAACTTATATAAAGGAGATAATGGCGCTAGAATAGCGTAAAAGAGTTCGAAGCGGCTCCTATCATAGATATCGATACTGTGCCGTATCCTGTAGCTAAATTTATTAGCCGCTGAGGAGCGTTATGGATTATGGCCCTGTTCTCGCCAGCCTGAGACGCGGTTGTCTTCGAAGCGGCGAGCGAGCAATGTTTGAGTATGCACTAGTCCTAACCCGGCTAGCACATGCTGTGCCGCCCATGAGTGTGACGTACCGCAGTACGTAAACGTCGCTTGTTTCACTGTTCTCTCCTACATCCATTGCAATGCCTTAGGAACAATGAACCTTTGTCGCCAACGCGTCCGTCCGTGTCTCGGTCGGAGTCTAAAAGACGCAATTGCTAGGGAATATGGCTTATTCTGAGAAGAGATCGGTCGGATTTCAAAGTACCTGGAAGAGAATCCATGACCGGGCCCCCAAGTTTCAGTCTCATAACTAGAGTTGCACGAAAAGCGGATGTTATGTCTCGGAAACTAGCAATCTTGCTATAGCCAGCTTTGCTCTTGCCTGCACTGTCTAGGATATCTTTAAAGGTAACCTTTTCGCCATCTGCTCCCCAAGTATGCGAAAGAACAGCATAGTGCGGGATGTTCTTGCTAACAAATTCGACCAGGCTGGTTTTCGCTGTCATCTTCAAGTCGCAAAAGACGCATGAGGAGAGGATTGTCGGAGAGTCCTAGCTAAGGATACCATCAGAATAGACGTAGGCAAGGCGTGCACGGGTCGGGCAGTCAAAGAGCTGCGGCTGTGCTGGCTGGCAGATTCGTGGAAGAACACTCAGAGGAACGAGTTGGGGATGGTGGGGCATGGGGCAGTGTAAAGTGGCTGAGCTTTAATGACTGTCTGCTGATGATTTAACATCACGCGGCTAAGTTAGCGTGCTCATTAGTGATATCGAACAGCAATGAAGATGATTTAGTCTTGATGTTGCCACCGCTAGTAGGGAGGGTGGACGATCCGCTCCAGCAATAGGGTTGGGTAAGAGGCGTTGATTTTTAGGCGTGGATAATAAGGAGTTTGCGGCGTGCGTGGTTGCCACTAGTAGTATATGATATACAAGGGGGTAACCTGAGCGGGTCAGGTGCGCTCCCTGCTAGCGTTGGCGTGGCTCTAGGCCAAATACAGTATAACTCTTCGTATTATGGCTTCGTCAGCTGAATAGTAATCCTCTTAGATTATAAATACCGTACAGAAGCAGCTAGAATGGGGACTTGTATGCTATATAAATTATAATAGTATCCTGGATAGAGACCTATGTGCTTAAAATGCCAAATCTTATACGTCGGAATCGTGGGAATCATCCACCTCCACTTTGATATCCTATTCTTCGGGATCTAGGTACACGACTCTCCTACCGTGAGCGCGATATTGTCTACTCTCTAAATCAGTACACGGGCTGGACTCATAACGAGATTGGTAACTCGCTTGGTATTTCTACAAAGACAAATTCATACTCTTTACGAAAGGATATATGGACTCCCCAAAAGCAGAAAGGAAGAGAGCTGAATATCGATACTCTAACCTGAAAGCGTCTTATTACTCGTGCTACACAAGATCAACGGCATTAAAGAAAGCCCTTTAAAGAGATTACCCTCTTAGAAGGTATCTCTACCTACAAGCGATCCTTATATAGAGCCTTTGAGAAAGAGGGATACTTTTGTTGTATTGCAACAGAGAAGTCTCTTATTACACCTAAACAACGAGAGGCTCGACTAAAATGGGCCTATTCTTACCTAGAATGGACCCTGGAAATGTGGGCAGCGGTAATCTAGACTAATGAAGCTTCTATTCGTATAGGAGGTCAGATATTTGTTACACGAAGCGCGGAAGAGAAGTATGATATTAATTGCTATGTTCCTAAGTTTAAGGGCTAGTCAAGCTGGATGATTCATGGCAGTATCTCTTATGGGTATAAAGGGCCACTAGTTGTTTTTGAGAAGGATTGGTCGACTGAGCTAGGTTATAAAACAAAGACGATAAATAGGGACGTGTACCGTACGTATATATGTCCTAAAATTAAGGCGTTTGCCTGGGATATATGGCAAACGTTATGGTATCAGCCTATTCTTGTTGAGGACAATGCCTTGATTCATGCTGCAAAGGCGACTCGCTTAGCTTGGGAGCAGAATGGCATGATTTTAATGGAATGGCCGGCAAACTCCCCAGATCTGAACCCAATTGAGAATGCTTGGAGGCCGTTAAAAGGGAGAATCCAACGTCAGTTTCCAACACCGGAAGAAGTTAGGAGATACGTAGAGGAAGAATGGGAGAAATTAGAACTAGAAGACTTTGAAAAGTATACAGGCAATATAAGGGAGCGTTGCCTAGCTGTAATTAACGCAGATGGAGGTCCTATAAAGTATTAAACATATGAATAAGCACTAGTTATTAATGTGGCGATGGAAACGCTAGCAGGGAGCGCACCTGGCCCGCTCAGGTTACCCCCTTGTAGCTAGTGCGGTAGCCGCCGAGAGGTTTTAAGGACAGCCTCCAACCCTAATTTAGTTTCGACCCCGCGTGAATCCAAAACCGGGCACTTGAAGCGGGATCTACTGCGGGAACCAAAATGAGACCTATGGCTAGGTAGGCACAACCTATAATCGACAGACCCAAGAATAGGTAAAGGACGTAATGTTTTAGGAACATAACGATCATTTTGTGGATATGCCCACTAAACAAGAGAAGTGTTGGTGTACTTAGGCTGCTCTAAACAGGTTTCTGTTCACTGAGATGACGATGGTGAACATGGGCAAGTCCAACCATATCAAATGCAATTAATTTATGTCATTCAAGTTCTTTAATGCCTGCTTAAGAATAGACTTCATCTAATCGTAGAGTTGTCGATGCTTCCTCAACCGCCGCCTTCCCTCCGGAAAGACCACTTTTTGTAGATCCTATATGCAAGGGATTAATACCTCATAAAAGGGAGTGAAATTTTTACCTCTATCTATATCAAATTTAGCATCTTCAAGTATCTTTCCTATTTTGATTTCCGCTCGTTTTTGCGTTAGCTCGTAGTTCCAATACTCATAGTTAGTCTTGCGTCTTAGAACGCCTAGTCCATTCCAATGAACGCAGATCCAAAACAATACCTAGAAGAACGATTCCAGCTCGTGCATAAAGTTATGGTCCTCACCATAAAGTGCGCCGATGGCCATGAATACTTTGGTCCCAGTCTTGCTTGGTGCTCCGGAGGCGTTCTCGCAGTTGATCTTAACGGCTAAGTCAAGGTCGACCAAGAATCCATCGTCTTCCGCCACAGTTAACATGACATTGCTGGCAGATATGTCGTTGTGGAGTATCTTTGCATCTAGGAGCGACTCGTGCCTAATAGATTAGTCACAGCCCAATGAGCATCGCACAAGACTCACCTTTGATGCCTCCAAGGAGTGCCGTTAACAGGCCTCGTGGAGAACTCGCCTTATAAACACTCTTCCCAACATCCTGCATGACGAGCCGTCGGTGAACGCGATTTCGTCGTTGCATGCCTTGCTTGACTAGGGAATTTGAACATGACCGTTTGGGAGAAGACATCGATACATGGATACTGCTTGAAGATCTCTTTCGCGTCACGGTTCGACTTCTGCTCCTGCTCCCTCCCCTTCCTGCACCTAAGGCACCTAAGGCACCTCCTTCGCGTGCGAACGGTAGTATTCCGGAGGAGGAGCGTGCTTCCCCGTAAGACCTTCTTCATCTATCATCTCCGTATCGGACACGTCATCGCCCTCATCAGTGTCATCATCCACACTCGTTAAGTCCGTCTCGTATTGGGAATCATCATCCGATGCCGTTGACGATGAGCTTCGATCACGGCGAAGCATGGTAGGACTGATCTCCGTGAGTTGGGAACAAAGGCGAGAGTGACGAAAGTGACTCGGAGAGACAGGTACGGATCCGAGCGCGAGTGACGGATGAATTGTTCGAAGAGTAGTAAAGAAGAGTTCGCGAGACGAAGGTAGTTGAAATAGAAGTGAATGCTGCTTGATATTAATTCCTGAGCTTGTAATAAAAGGGAGAAGAGGATCGCTGTTAGTGGATATAGAACGGGGGAGGCTATCTCTAATTATAAAGGGTCCGCGAGAGCTTGCGAGAAGCTTAGCTCTCGCAGCCCCCCACTAATAGCCCCAGTTATACGGGAGCCTCCCCCCCTAATAACACGCACATGCCAGCCTTGGCTCTGCTGTTATGAGGCTATCGTGAACTGACACTCCAGCTCGTACGCCAATACAGGCTCTATAAACGTCCATACGCCTGTCCACCCCCCCTGCACGCTATCACCTCAAACTGCAATAGACACCCCTTTAGTCCCCCCAATTAATGCAATTGATAGGACGTCCCTTTCTGTCCCTGCCGGCGCCGTGGAGCTTTATACGGCTCTTAATGTTAAGTTCTTCACGCAGGGCGCCCGTGCGCTCGCGTAGGCGCACGACACTCAGCCCAAGAACACAAACAAGGCATACAATCCTAAGCAGAAGAAGTGGCGGGAGTTCTATGCTAAAAAGGAATTTGAAGACGGCGAGCTCGTGTATGAAAATAAGGTAATATGATTCCTTAACGACCACGTCCTAAACCGCGAGATTTAGGGCTCATAATATAAAAAGGAGAGCTGTATGACTATGAATAGTAAACTAGTTTAACAGACGCTTAGGATTAGCGCCGTTAAGGGGTATATAGCAGCCATTATTGACCTGTAGTCCTTCTAGAAGAGTAAAGGCATGAACCTGTATCTAACTCTGCGTGGAGAGGGCTTGAACGGCCTACTAAGGACTTATACGTGTGGCGAGTACAAGCAGTAGTAGCTTGAATTCACAGATAGAGTAGTAGGGACTCTACAGGATGGCTATAGCAAGGCAAAGATAATAGAGACTATATAATTCTACTAGCAGAGCTAGAGAAAAAAGTAGTAGAAATAGTTAACAGAGCTATACTTATGCACCGCCGTGGACTTTCTACTTACTTATAATATGCTGCTACAGAGTAAGTCCCGCCTTAAGGCTAAGTTCTTAGATTTCTTTATAATTCTGCTCCTAGATAAAGGCCTAACGCCCTATTACCTAATAATTATAATTATAGATAATGGTATGATGAACTCGCTAGAGCAGCTTAAGTATAGAGCTGTTATAAAATACTAGAATTCTCTATTCTATACTATAGCTTATATAGCCTTCTATCTCTTCTATTACTAGAATGTTACTAATAAGCTACTGTCTTACTTCTACTAACATAAGCTATAGTATAATCTATACCTTATTAAAGGTAAGTATATAGCTAAGAAAATAGTATATAACATATAGCTTAACTAGATTAATAAGATATTTACTAAGGTAAATATTATATTACTAAAAAAAACTTATATAGACTAATTTTAAGAAGCTAAGTATACAAAGCTAAAAGGCGTTAATAAGAACTAAATCTATTATACTAGAAAGTAGAATAATAATACCTTAATAAACTACCATCTTATTTATTTGTTATATAAGTTTATGTAAAGTATAATTAGCTTAATCTATTTACCTAAAGCAGCTTTTACTTACTATAAGTAAAGATATAACTTTTATAATTACTT
The DNA here is from genome assembly GCA_010093925.1 of Zopfia rhizophila CBS 207.26. Classification (NCBI taxonomy): domain Eukaryota; kingdom Fungi; phylum Ascomycota; class Dothideomycetes; family Zopfiaceae; genus Zopfia; species Zopfia rhizophila. The sequence goes on from ML994651.1 coordinate 74,892, forward strand.
AAGTAAACTATATAGCTCTTTATTAATAAATTACTAGCGTAGTTTAGTTTATATACAAATAGTAAAAATAATAAGTAAAAAGAAAAAAAAAGAAAAAAATAATAATAATAGACTACTAGAACCTTATAACTTAAAGCTTTCTTTATTTACTATAATAGCTTTATATTATTCTTTTCTAGAATTTAGTAGCTATAAGATAAGAGTTTTTAGCTTACTTAATTTAAGCTAATTCTATCTTTACTTAAGATAATTACTTAGTATTTATAAAAAATATTAAGCTCTTACTACTAAATGTTAAAGAATTTAAAGAAGTATAGATTAAAAAAATGCTGCCTACTATTACTAAATAGCTTAGTATTTTATATTAAAGTTTTATATAAGAGGTTAATAACTAAAGTATAAAAATAAGAAAATAGCTTAATAATATTATACTAAGACTTAAAAACCTATTAAAAAACTATATATTTCTAATTTTATATTTTATATGTTATGTAATAATAGTAGTTTCTAGCTCTACTACACTTACTTTAGTAGTAATAGTAATAAAGTTATTTTACTTAATATTAGTTTTTTTCTTACTTTTATTACTAATAATAATAATAATAATAATAATAATAATAATAATAATAATAATAATAATAATAATAATAATAATAATAATAATAATAATAATAATAATAATAATAATAATAATAATAATAATAATAATAATAATAATAATAATAATAATAATAATAATAATAATAATAATAATAATAATAATAATAATAATAATAATAATAATAATAATAATAATAATAATAATAATAATAATAATAGTAGTAGTAGTAGTAATAGTAGTAGTAATAATAATAATAGTAATAGTAGTAATAGTAATAGTAGTAATAGTAATAATAGTAATAGTAATAATAGTAATAGTAATAATAGCTACTACTATTACTATATATACTTTTTTATATAATCTTAACTATTTTATAGCTATAAAAAAAGTAAATAGTAAGTCTAATAAGTAGTCTATTTATATAAAAATAAGTATTATAGTTAGTAATAAGTAAGAGTTTATTACAGGTAATAATTATAAATAAAAAGTAATAAACTAACTAAAGAAGAATTACTAGCTATTAATAAAAAAACATATATAGGAGCTTAACGCTAAATAAAAAATAGAATAAACACTTTAAAAAAAAAAGGTTTTTAGTTAATGTTATTAAAGTAATTAATAAATTTAATAGTAAAAAAAACACGTAACATTTTACGTATATAGTTATATAATAAATAAGTATAATAAGTAAAAATAAAGACTTAATATACTTATTAGAGTTTATTACTTAGTAAATTATAAGTAAAAGATTTACTATATAAAGGGCTTTTTTTTTTTTTTTTAGCTAATAGATAGTTTTTTTTATTTATTTATTCTCTTATTTTAAGAGCAACCCTTTAGAATTATTATGTAATAAATTAATTAAACTATTTTTATTACATTTTTATATTATTAAAATAACTATAAAAGTAAGTTATTATATAACTTTATATTACTACTAAAGTATTTAACTTAGTACATACTTATACTTACTACGTTAAAAAAACTTATATACTGTTTTTTATAATATGGTAATAAAGGCTATATAATATACTATTATATAAAAACTTTAAGTATATAGAAGCTATAGCCTATTTTATAATACTATAAGTACCTACAGATTACGTAACTTATATATAATAATAATAGGCCTAAGTAGTTTAGTTTTAATACTAGTATTATCTATAGTCTAGATTATGTAGTAATAATAGGCACAAATTGTAAAACTATAACAAATAGTTATAAAGTTAAAAAACTAAATAAATATAAGAGTTTATATATTAAGTACTAAAGTATAATTACTAAGAAGATTTAACAAAATATGTAAACACCTTAAAAGCTTTTTAACAAAAATAGAAATATATACTTACTTTAATAAAAACACTTTTTCTAAGAACTAAAACAGAATTCTTGTAGTTAGTATAAATATAAAAGAAAAAGCTATAAACTAGTTTAAGCTCTTAGCTAAAAACTATATAAATAAGAAAACTAATATAACTAATATAACTAATAAAATAAAAATAGTTTTCTAAAGTTACAATAATTTTAAAACTTAGATAACTATAATTTTTAAAGAAATTAATAAAAAATAAACTATAGAATAAAAGATGCAAAACCTTAAGTAAATAAAGTTAGTTTTAGTATATACTATAGAATTTTGCTAATTATAGTTATAAATTAACTAAAATAACGTGTTACCAATAGTAGTTTACTATACTAAACTTAAGAATTAAGTTAAAAATAAGTTAGTTAAAAGAAATTAACTAAATAACCTTCACGTTTTTATAGAATCTATTATATGCATTAATAATAGGTAGTATAAGTATAAGTTAAAACACAAAAAAAATTAGATAATAACTATTAAAAAAAATATTAATATAATAAAAATAGGCTTATAATAAAATAGATATTAACAAAGTTTAGATTAAAAAGCTACTATAGAAAAAAAAAAACTAAAAAAGTAGTTTATAACTTAAAAATACTGTAAATAACTTAATAAGAAAGTATGTCTAAAATATAGTAATATTAAACACTTTATAAAGAAATGCCTAAATAAAAAATTAAGGATTATAATAATTAGAATAAAACCTAAGCTTATAAAATAAAAGTTATAGTAAAAAAAACTCTATTAGTTAAAATTATTAGTAAGAAACTTAATAATAATTAGTATTAAATTTATAGATTTAATAGGTACTATAAAAGAAATTATAAAAAACTATATTAAAAAATAAAGTATAAACTTATAAGTAGTTAATAACAGTTTAAAAAAAAATATTATATAAGATAATTAGAAAATAACACTAAGTAGTAAATACAAAAATAGAGAATCTTATACTTTAAGAAATTAATAATAAAAAATAACTATCTTAGAAAATTTAATCTTTAATGTATAAAGTTTTTAAAATTATAATAATAACTACTTAATAGTAGCTAAATAGAGATGCATGTTGAATTTATAGATTAGACTAATATTTAAGCAGAAATTACAAAACCAAGCACTAAAAAATTATGCTAAAAAAAGAGTTTTATAGTTTTAAAAATTAGTTAAAGTAAGTAGTATTTTTACAGCATAATAGTTTTACAAGAAAAATAGTATTTTAGTTTCTTATAAAAGTTTAATAAAGGAAACTGTATGTTCCTTAAAAGTAAGAAAAAAAACTAACTTAAAAACAAGAAACTAAGCTAGAAAGTAAGGATAATGAATATAATAGAGCAAAAACACTTTTACTTACTATATAAATTAAAAACACTAATATCTTTTAATAACTAAAGAATTAAGAATATTAAATTTATAAGTTAGTTAACTGTATAAAAAAAACATGTGTATAGGTAATATATTTAATTTAAATAAAAAAACTAAAAAGAAAGAAAGCTGTTGTGGACGGTAATAGTAAGACAGCTATACCTAAAGAGCTAAGAGAACTAGCTATAACAGCTAATAAAGCTTTAGAATAGAAACGTATGTTTAAGCTAGAAAGGAAGAACTGTAAGTAAACACAAGACATATTAGTACAGGCTAAAATAAGAACTAAAAAATAAGAATAGAAATATAGAACTATACCACAGAATTAGGAGCAGTCGTGCACGTGATTAGGTAAGACTTAATAGCTAAAGATATTAGAAAAAGCTAGAGACTCTAATATCTTTAATAGCCTCTAACAGTATCTAATATACTGCCGATAGGTATACATTATACGTATAAAGGATTTCCTATAAATATAAGACATGAAACGGCTTAGGGATATTTTAGATTCTTTATAGTTACTCTAAAATCAAGATCTTATCTCTAAGTTGAGATTTTAACCTTGAGTGAAGTAGTTTAATTACTATCTTATTTATTCTATTATATAATCTCCTCCTACCCTTATGATAAAGACTAAACTCTATTCTATTAAACCTAGGGCTATCTATTTAAGATATGGAAAGAGCTAGAAGCTTATTAAGTAACCAGTTAGAGAAAAATTATAATATAAAACATATTATTAGTTAAGACAACTCGTAATATTATAACTACTCTTTAAAAGAGTGTAGAAAGGGACGTTAGATTGATTCCAACACATGAATTTCTAATTACAGTCTATAATAACCCACTATAAGGATGAATAAGAACTCTATTTGTTAGAAGATAGTAGTAGTAAAGAAGAAGTTATAGTAAGACCTTTATCTACTACTAGAAGTACATTAGGTATAAAGAGTATCTAATAGATTATATAAGAATAGGGAGTAGCTATTATAGAGTTGCGTAATACCTTAATTAATATAAAACAACAAGTTAATACAGTAAAAAATAGGAAGAGAAATATGGCGAAAATACACCCACTAGTAAAATTCAATAGTAATAGAGACAATCTTAAGACATTTATAGTAATAATAGACTTATATTATCAGTTTAATTAAGTATTATTTATGACTAATTAGGATTAGATTCTGGTAGCCGGTATAAATATAATAGGGAGAGCTATAAGATAGTTTAAACTACTAGTAAAAGACTATTTAGCAAACAGAGACCTAAATCTAGGAATAGTAGAACTTAAAAACTATAATAGTAATATAAAGCAAGCGTTCAAGAACTATAAAGCATTTAAAAAGAAAATAATTATAGTCTTCAGCGAAATTAATAAAGAAATAGAGGTAATTTAGAAGCTTTAATAACTTAAGTAATAAACATTAGCAGCTAACTACACAGCGGAATTTAAGTAAATCTAATTATAATTAAATTAGGAAGATTAACTATTAATTATGATATACTACGCGGGACTAAAAGACAGAATAAAGGATAAAATTTCACGAGGAAAATAACCTAGTATACTTCTAGAAATTATTAAATAAGCAGTGACTATTAATAACTATTAGTACTAGAGAAAGTAAAAAAAGAAAAATAATACTAGGCTAGTAATTTACGCACTATAAAGGAATAAGAAGGATACCTAGATTTATAATATAATAGAAATTAACCACATATTAGTCAAAAACGCATGGATTGATAAAAGAAAGTAAGATAAATATACTAAGAAATAAATAGATTATTATACGCGTAAGGTATGCTTAGAATATAGAAAAAAAGAATATTTTATTAAAGACTATAAATAATAAAGAGTAGACGTTAAGTAGGCTTATGTCTAGACTAAGGCACTAATTAAAATTACTATAGTCTAAGTAGAGAAAGCTAAGAACTAAGTAACCTAAGAAATAATTATAAAGTAAATTTAGAAAGAATAATACTAAATCTACAGAAGCTATACACATTTTAAATAAGAATATAAAATATTATATTAGTAAGTTAAGGATCATCTAATAGAACAGGCTAGTAATATAATAACTATTATATAAAGAATAGCTATCAGATAACATTAAGCCAGCTTTATAAAAAAAGCTAATTAATTCTATAAGATAATTTAGTAAGAAAGAGGATTCTTTAAGGCTAAGAATTAAAAATTCAGACAGTATTAAGATTAAGAGATAATAGAAGGTAAAAAGCTAATATCTATAACAATCATATAATAAGTACGCTAGGAATATTACTAGATCTATAAATTAGAATATTATAAAAGGAAATACTATATCACTAAATACTAAAAGGTTACTCTAAGAGATAGAATATATAAATACTAATAAGTACTATAGGTAGCTGGAAATAAATAGTATAAAAAACTCAGCAAACACAAACTAGCCATATAGATAAATAAGATCTAAAAATAAGAACCTATACTAGTTATAAGTCTAGTAACTTATTACTACCCTGTTAGATATCCTAAGTTAGGATGGGACTAGAATAAGTAACTAGAAAAGAAATTTATTTTATTTACTTTATAGATATAAGATAACAATGCCGCTGAGAGATATATATAAAAGAAATACTAGATATATAAAGAAAAGATATATACTAAATAAAACTGTAAATAAGCAGCTCACACTATAAGAGTTAAAAAACTAAAGACAAGAAGAGTACTAAAATAGATAACTTAGAAATAAAAACTTAATACTTAATAGAAGCTAATCTATATAGATTCTGAAAAAGAGCTTTAAGACCTAAAAACAGAAAAACACAAATAATTAAATTAAAATAAATGCTAAATAGGATGCTAATATTACTAAACTAAATACTATTAAAATAAATAGTTAGCTACAGAGTTACATACTAAGCTAGCAGTAAATAAATATTTCTTAAGATAAAAGTACTGAAATTATAGAAAGATAGTAAAAAAGAAATATAAGGTTCTAACTAAGAAATAGTACTAACTCTTTAAATACCCTATTCATGGATCTAAAAGGGAAATGCTAAAGAAATAATTAATAGTTAGAATAATACTATTAATAAAAAACTAGAAAGCTAGCAAGTAATAACTAAGCTACTAGAGAGTTAATTTAAAGTTAAGAAATAAATAATAACACTTAATTACACATAACTTAAACGAAAAAACGAAAATAAGCTATATATAGACGTATATATTAATAGCTTTTAGACTTAAGCATTTGTAGATAGCAGGGCTAGTAAAATATTAATATTAAATTAATAAATATAAAGATACTAGATATTAACTAGAGTTTTAGATAAACTTATAAGAGTAGTACGCATAAATAATAATCCAGCAATATTTAAAAAAGAACTAATTAACCTTAAAATAGAGAGTGTGACTATTAAGGCAGCAGGTTACATAAATAACTATTATATTAAAATTATAGATTTAGATAGTAAGAATTTTATACTAGGATAGGACTAGCTAGTATAATAGAATCTACTAATTAATTAAAAGACGAAGTCTGTAGGAACTAGGAAGAACTACCATAAATAAATAAAAGTCATAATATAAATAAAGAAAATGACTTTTCACGATACCACGTTTATTATACCAAACGAATATCAAGATAAATTCAGAGAGTAGTTTTTTAAGAAAGCTAAAGACTAATTACTAGAACACTAGAATTAGAACCATAAGATCGTTCTCAAGGAAGAAATAAATCTAAAACCAGGACTATTATATTAATTATTCATTAATTAACAAAAAGAGTTACGACGGTATTTAAACAATAACTTAAAAAAAAAATATATATATAGAAAAGCAAAAGCATGATGGCATCACCAATACTTTTTATACTAAAAAAAAAATAGGAAACTATAATTATATGTTGACTATAGATATCTTAACAAAGCTATAGTAAAGAACCGCTACCTAATACCACTAATATTAGAACTTATAAATAAACTTAGAGGAGCTAAATAGTTTAGCCTCTTTAATATTAAAAATAGATATTACCAGATATGAATAGCTGAAGGACACGAATAGATAACTATATTAAAGATAAGATATAAATTATTTAAATACCTAGTCATGCTATTTGGACTCACGAACGCACCAGCAACATTCCAGACAATTATTAACTATATACTAAGAGAATATCTAAACGTATTTATGATAACATATCTTGATAACATGCTTATATACACGAATAGGACACTAAAAGAACACGTTAAGTATATTAAGAGGATATTACAGAAGCTTAAGGAACACAGGCTATATATTTAAACAGAAAAATATATATTTCATAAAAAGGAAGTTAAATTCTTAGGATATCTAATATCCTGAGATAGAATAGTAGTTGACTTAGATAAAGCTAAAAACATTTTATCATAGCCTACACTAACTAATACTAAAGAAATTTATTCTTTCCTTAGATTTACAGGTTTCTGCTAATAATTTATTAAGAACTATTTAAGAATTACAGCGCCCTTAACGGAATTACTAAAAAAAAATTAATAATTTAAGTAAGAAGCTAAGAAAAACGAGGCTTTTATAATTCTAAAAAAGATATTCTAGGAACTACTAATACTAAAGATATTTAACTTATAACTTTAAATAGAAATATATGCAGACGCATTAGACGGAGCTACTAAAGCTATTTTACTATAGATATAAGATAATAAATATAAATACTTAGTAGATTTCTTATCTTATAAACTTATAACTACTAAGTTAAACTATAATATCCATAATAAGAAACTATTAGTAATAGTTTAAGTATTTAAAAAATGGAAACATTACTTGGAGGGAGCTAAGCACTAGATTATTATTTATTTAAATTACAAAAATCTAATAGCATTTATAATAATAAAGAAACTAAATTAATGATAGGTTAGATAGTGGGAACTAGTTTCCACATTCAACTTTTAAATACTATATAAAGTTAGAAAAAAAAATATAGTAGCTGACGTACTTAATAGAAGAGCAGACTATATAAGGGATATACTAAAGATTTATAATATAGTACTCTAATAATAATAGAATAGATTTCTAGAAAGCTTACAAATTAATATTAAGCACGTAGTCATTATTAAAAACACTTAAAAAAAATAAATAAGGAATTTTAATAACGGATAATTATAGTAGAATCTGGACTAAGAAATAATCTATATACTAAACGCATTATAAACTAAACTCATTAAAGACTAATATTTAGCTAAAATATATGGATATTAAGGAATTAAGAAGACTATAGAACAGATTAACAGACACTTCTAAATTCCTAGAATTTAAAGTAAGGTTAGGAAAATTCTTTTAGACTACGTAAAATATAAAAAGAATAAGGCATTAAAATATAAAGAGTATAAACTCATACAACCTATACCTTTACTAAATAAACTATAGAAATTAGTTATAATAGACTTTATTATAGAAATACTAATAATTACTACCTAAAGGAGCTAATGGTATGACATGATACTAGTTATTATTAATAAACTAATAAAATACGCTTACTTTAAACTAACCTATATAGAAATTAAAGCAGATAAATTAGCTACGTTGCTAATTAAACTTTTAATTATATAATATAAAATACTATAAGAATTTATCACGGATAGAGATAAATTATTTATATTAATATTTTAAAAGACGTTTATAAGACAGCTAGGGGCAAAATACCGTCTCTTAATAGCATTTTATTTATAAATAGATGAACAAACAGAACAAACAAATCAAACACTAGAATAATATTTATAAATATATGTTAACGAATTATAAGATAATTAGATTAACTTATTACTAATAGCTGAGTTTACATATAACTCTGTAAAGTCATTAATAATAGGAAAATTACTATTCTATATAAACTATAGTTATAAGTCTACAGCTTATTAAAAACCACAGACACTAAACAAAGTATTAGAATTTATAAGAAAAAAAGTTAAAGACTTATAAGTATTTTATAAAGAAATTACACGGAAAATCACCTATAAAGGCAATTTTAGTAAATAAATTAAGAATAAGTCTAAAGTTAAGGGACCAACCTTTAAGGAGGGGGATAAAATTTTCTTAAAAAAAAAAAAATTTAGAAATAAAACAACCATCATGAAAACTAGATCACGTAAAATTGGGACTATTTAAGGTTAAATAATAAATAGAATCTATGAATTATAAACTATAACTATTTAAGAATATAAGAATTTACTTAGTTTTCTATGTCTCTAAACTAGAACTAGCATTATGGGATGCTAAACTATAGATAAGACTTAAACTTAAAGAAGACACTATTAAGTATAAAGTTTAATAAATTTTAGACTACTAACAGTTCAGGTGTTAGTAGAAATACTTAGTTAAATAAAAAGAATATAAACCTAAAGATAACACCTGGGAGCTAATTAGGAACTTAGGGAATAGTTTAGAGCTAATTAACTAGTACTATTAGATAGAGTAGTAAAGGCTTACTCTAAGGTAGAATCCAGAGCATAAAAAGAATACAGAATATTCTATTTAAAACTAGAAAAGGAAGGCGAAGTGGTACTAGACACTATAGGTTACAGTATATAAACTTTTTAACTCTAAGAATAAGCCTCTTTCTCTTTAAGAGCTTGGACTTTACGGATTAAGGTTATCTCTTAATTAAATATCTTTTTCTCTTTAGAATTAACTTTCGTAAGCTCGTGATGAAGTTAAAGGGTATAAGAATAAACTTCTAGAGCATCCTCTTCAGCCTTTTTAAGCTAGCAATAAAGTTTTTTCTTATTATAATTAATATAATCCTACTTAGACTATAAGATAATTAGATTATACTTTATATTATAATTATTACAAGCTAAATAGTAACTAGAGCTTAAATTCATAAAGTAATTATTATCTTAATAGAAACAATTTAAGTAAGGTGTCGGCATGTAATGGGGTTTATTATAAATCTAAGAAACTAAATAATAAGTATATATTAGAGATGACTTAAGGCGTGTTATTATTAAAAAGCTAGATAGAAAAGAAAAAAAGTTAAAGGTCTTATAGTTTAGAATACTAAGTAGAAAACCTACTACCTTTATACTACTTATAGAAAGAAAAAACTATCTTCTAAGATAAAGACTTAGAAGAGAGAGATAATATTATGGATAGTAATAATAAAATAGCTATATCTAAAGAGCTAAGAGAACTAGCTATAATAGCTAATAAAGCTTTAAAATAGAAATATATATTTAAGCTAGAAAGAAAGAATTATAAGTAAGCACAGGACATATTAGCACAAGCTAAAGTAAGAGCTAAAAAGTAAGAATAGAAATATAGAACTATACTACAGGATTAGGAGCAGTCGCGTACGTAATTAGGTAAAACTTAGTAGCTAGAGATATTAGAGAAAGCTAGAGGCTCTAATATCTCTAATAGTCTCTAATAGTATCTAATATACTACTAATAGGTATATATTATACGTATAAAGGATTTCCTATAAATATGAGACATGGAACGGCTTAGGGATATTTTGGATTTTTTATAGTTACTCTAAAATCAAGATCTTATCTCTAAGTTAAGATTTTGACCTTAAGTGAAGTAGTTTAACTACTATCTTGTTTATTCTATTATACAATCTCTTTCTACTCTTATAATAAAGACTAAATTCTATTCTATTAAACCTAAGGCTATCTATTTAAGATACGGAAAGAACTAGAAGCTTATTAAGTAACTAGTTAGGGAAGAGTTATAATGTAAAATATACTATTAATTAAGACAACTCATAACAAAAGCATGTGAAAAAGTAGTAAAAAAACTTAAACTTAATAAACAAATTCTAGAAGCTTTAGATACTATAGTTAATATAGAAAATAAAAATAAATAATAAAACTACTAACATAAACAGCAATATTAAAAGAAATATATACTAGAATATAAATACTATAAAAAAAAAAGATAAAAAATAAACAAGTGCTAGAATAACTTATAGTATTTAAAACTTTCTTATAAAAAGTATTTCCTAGAATAGAAATGCCTAAAACATAGAAATAAAGTAAGAAAAGAGTATTACAAACTTTTATATTTAGTATACTATTATAATTACTATCTTATATACATTAAAAAAGAGTACTTTAACTTAGAAAAATGAAATTAAGAACATAATATATGTAATTCTATATTAAAAAACTAAATAGCTACTAGTAAAAAGTCTAAACTAATAATATAGCTATTAAAGCTTTTTAATTATAATAAGTATAATAAGAACTATATTTTTACCTTAATATAAGAGTAAACAGAAAAATTTTAAAAACACTAGTAAATAATAGAGTAAACAGAATATTTATTTTAAATTAATAAATTAAATAAAATAACATATTATACTAAAAAAAAAAAGGCGTATTTAGTAAGAGTAAAGTAAGTAAATAATAGTATAATAACTTTTAAAAAGGATTTAATTAACCTAAAGACTATAACAACAGAATTAAAAGTAATAAGTTAAAAAAAATATAATCTATATTAATATTCTAAATATAAAAAGGTTAGATATAATTCTAAAATAAAATTAACTCTTATTACACAACCTAATAATAAATTAGCAATAAAAAACTATTTAATGGTATAATCTAGTAAGGAAAGTAGTATAAATATAAAAACTAAACATAAAAAAAAAACTCTAAAATAGAAAAAAAACTTGTATAAGGTAATACAACAATTGCAATAATAATAACTATAAAATATTAAAGTAATATAAATCTAAAAAGTCTTAGATACTACTAAAGCCTAAATATTTTAAGAATACTAAAAATTTGTATATTTATTTAGTAAAAAGGAGAAGAATACACTTTTAAAGTATTAACCTTAAAACCATAAAATACTAGTTAAAGGCAAAAAAGAGTTTAAGCTAGAATTAATATATTTTTTATTAAAAGTATAATAAAAAGAATTAAAATAGTATATTAAAAAAAATCTTAAAATATATATATATATAACTAAGCGAAAGTCTAATAGCTTTACTAATATTATTTATACCTAAAAAAAAAAAAAAATAAGAAACTATAATTATGTGTGGATTTCAGATAACTAAATTAAGCTATAATAAAAAATTAATACCTATTACTATTAATTTAAAAGCTAATAAACAGACTTTAAAAAGCTTAATAATTTAGTTTATTTAATATTTATAAGAAATACTATAAAATTTAAATTAAAAAAGAATTTAAATAGTTAATAGTATTTAGAATAAAATATAAACTCTTTAAGTACTATGTTATACTATTTAAATTAATAAACATACTAGTAACTTTTTAAGTAGTTATTAATTATATACTTTATAAATACTTAAACGTATTTATAATAGCGTATTTATATAATATATTAGTATATATAAGTAGAACACTTAAAGAGTATAAAGTATATATTAAAAAAGTATTAAAAAAGCTTTAAAAATATAACCTTCTTATTTAGCTAGAAAAATGTAAATTTCATGTTACAAAAACAAAGTTCCTAGAATTTATTATTTTAAGAAAAGGCATTTTAGTAAATTTAAAAAAGTTAGTAGAAATATATAACTAGCTAATACTAATAATAGTAAAAAAAAATACAGTTTTTTCTAGAATTTACAAATTTTTATAAAAAGTTTATAGAAAGATATTTAAGAATTACGACACCTTTAATAGAGTCAACTAAAAAAGATAATAGATTTAGTTAAAAGTAAGAATAGTAGTAAGTATTTAAAAAACTTAAGAATAAGTTTACTTAGGCACTAATATTGAAAATATTCAACCTAGAATTACTTATTATACTAAAAACAAATACTTTTAATTATGTAATAGAAATAATCTATAGTTAATAATATAGTAATAAATGTTTTTATTTTATAGACTATTTATTAAAGAAACTTACAAGTGCTAAGTTAAACTATAATGTTTATAATAAAAAGCTATTAATAGTAGTAGTATTTAAAAAATAATAAATTTACTTTAAAGAAGTTAAGCATTAAATAGAAGTTTTTTAAATTATAGAAATTTAATAAGCTTTATTATTATAAAGAAGCTAAACTAAAAATAGATATACTAGTTAAAAATATTAACTATTTATAATTTCAAAATATTGTACTAAAAAGGATTAAAAAACGGAGTAGTAAATGTACTTAGTTAATAACTAAACTATATAAAACAACATAAACTAATACTAAGTATAGTATTATTAATAAAATTAAATGAATTTATAAGTTACAATTAACTAAGAATTATAATAGTTATAAAAGTTAAGAATTACTAAATAACAAGAATTTAGGATTTTAAGTAATAAAATTTTAAAAACCTAGAATTAAAACTTACATATATAAATAAACTTATTTATGTACTAAAAAACTATATAAGAAATTAATTACAGGAAATTACAGAGCTATTATATATAAATACTAAAGAATAAAAAAGACTATAAAGTAAATTTCCAGAAATTTCTACATTAAAAAGTTAAAATGAAAAGTAAAAAAAGTAATTAAAGTTTGCCTAAAATATAAAAAAAATAAACTAGCATAATATAAGCTTTATAGACTTTTATAACTACTAAAAGTATTAAAATAACTATAGTAGTTAGTTTTAATAAACTTTATTACAGAATTACTATTATTTAAAGAACTAAAAATAAATAAAAAATATAATGTAGTACTAGTTATTATAAATAAACTAACTAAGTATGCATATTTTAGTTTAATAGTTATAAATTTATTAGTAAAAAAACTAGTATATAAGGTTTTAAAAATAGTAATTTTAAGGCTTAAATTACTTAAAGAGTTTATTACTAATTAAAATAAATTATTTATATTGTACTTTTAAAAAACTTTATTAATTAAGTGTTATAGTAACTATTTATAATATTTTATAAAAGCTTTCTAAAAAAGCCTTCTTTATAAGTCTTTTTATTATATTATATATTTATATATTAGCTTTGCACTAGAGTATGAGCTTTTACCTAAATACTTTATTTATAGCCTATTTTATTTCTTCCTTTTTTCACGTAATGTCTTGAATTATTACTTAGTACTATATATAGTAATTAATTAATACTTTTTTTTAAGTTCTTAACCTTCTACACGTAGCACTCTCGTGATACTATATTATATTACTACTATTATTAGTAAAATATCTAACTCTTTAAATATCCTTATTCTAACTGTAGAACTTATGTAGTTATTTAAGGAATAAATAATTATAATATAAAACGCATTTACTAAAGCGCTAGAATAACAGTAAGTATAGCTAAAATATTAGTAAATATAATAACAGAAATCTATTAACGCTCTCTAAAAAGAATTATAGGAAGTTTAAGAATAAACTATATCTATTTCTTTTTACTTTACTATTTAAGTAACTACTGCTAAAGAAGCTTTAGTAGGTACTACTAGTTTATCTAAAAATAACTTAAGTTCTATAATTCTAATCTTACCTATAACTATAACTAGTACTTATTTTTAAGTTTTTTAAATTATAGTTAGATAAGTGAAGTTAACCCTTATACTAAGTCCTACTACTTTATTAGTAATAATAAAATCTAATTACCTATCTAACTCTCTAATGTTTACTAGAAAGTAAAGAAATCTATTTATCTTTATTAGAAAACTTTGTTATAAACTTGAAGATAATATTAACTAATATCCTACTAAACGCTTCTAGCTTTTATATATATACTTAAGACTAAAAAAGAACCTAGTAACACTTATGGACTTTTTTATGAATTAGAATATATATATAGTAGAGTAATTAATTATCTTTTTACTAGCTATATATAAAAACCTAAATAAGAAACTTACTACTTTAAGTAAACTTAATTTATTCTGCTAAGAATAAAAGAGTTTTACTATTTACTTTATTAAATTCTACAGACTAGCTACTAATACTAGATTAAACGAAATTAGTTTAATTATATAGTTAAGGAGATTATTAAACGACGAGCTTTACTAAATAATAATAAATATTAAAATCCCTAATATATTAAATAACTACGTTAATTTGATATTTTTATATAATAATAATTTCTAGTATCTTCCTACGCCACGCTACTATAGGCCGTAACTTATATTATAATAAGATTCTAATACTATAGAAATTAATATTTCTAACTATACTTTTTTTTAGATTAGCTAAATAAAAAGCCTAAAAGCGTAATAGCTAATACTTTAAGTATAATAAATATAGCTATATTTTCTAAAACTATTTTATTTTTATACTAGAACTCTAATCTATAAGCCTGTCTAGATTTTAATAATTAACTTACTTTTATTTTTTCTTTAGATTTAAATCTTTTTGTGGATAAGAATGTTTCTAAACTTTTAAAGCTAGTTTACTAAAAGCTTTATCCTAGAGTTAAGTTACTTTTTAGGATGTTTTTAATATTAGATTTCTATTAACCTATAGACCTCACACCTAATAACTAATTCTTAAGACTATTAAGTAAATATTCTGTATATTATTTAATAAAATGGCTCTTTTTATTTCATTACTACTTTAATTAATACTAGAGTTATTAATATAGATTATATTAATAGACCTCTAGTTTATGCCTAGAAACTCTGTCTTTTATTTCTTCTAAATATTTTTTATTCTACTAGTTTTAATAGTAAACGCCTTAAAGAGGGTTATATTTTATATACTGCTAGTATAACTTTCTATTATTTAAATTATATTAAAGATATCTATCTCTTTAAAATAGCTACTAGAAATCACGAACTAATCCTTAGCTAATTATAAATAAAGAAGTATAAAGTTAACTTTAACTATAACTTATAAAAGTTGCTTTTTAATGCTCCTTATTATTAGGCTTACTACCTATACTAATTTTAATTTCTAATTTACTTAAAAGAATATGCTATCTACTTAAGGGACCTTTTAATAAACTTTTTACTAAAAGACTCTTACCTTAATACTACTCATATACAGCGTATTTGAACCTGTTTTCTAAAGTTATTACTAACTATTTAATCCTAACATGATTACTAGTTAACTAAAATAAACTATTAGTTATAAGAATTAAATATTTACCTAGAGACTTTTCTAATAAACCGTTCTTTAAAGACTCTTTACTTAGAGTCTAAACTTATATCTAAACATGTACCTAAATCTAATACTAAATTAAATAAGGACTTTATAAGGAAGTTTTCTTCTTAAGGCTTTAAAAACTTCTTAGTAAAGACTTTACTAAAAGAGTCTTATAAGAAACCTAAATTAAGTATAGATATTTACCTAATTAGGGCAGCTCTCTTTATATAAATAGCCTGAAAACACGAATAGAAAATCTTTACTATTTTAATAGCTAATATTAATAAGACTTTAGTTTTAAAAATTTATATAAATTTAGCTACTAAGGTCCTAGAGAATTACCATGATATTCTTAGAATATTTTTACGTAAGGAGAC
Organism: Zopfia rhizophila CBS 207.26; assembly: GCA_010093925.1. Taxonomy (NCBI): domain Eukaryota; kingdom Fungi; phylum Ascomycota; class Dothideomycetes; family Zopfiaceae; genus Zopfia; species Zopfia rhizophila. The sequence continues at coordinate 91,588 of ML994651.1, forward strand.
TAATAGACTATCTGAATATTATCTATATAATTATAAGATTATTCTTAAAGAAGAAAAATAACCTAGATTTAGACCTCTCTATAAAATATCCTAAAACAAATTAAAAGTTCTTAGGAAGTATTTTAATGACTATTTTACTAAAGGATTTATTAGAGTAAGTATATCTCCTATAGTTATATTAGTTATCTTTATAAAGAAACTTAATAAAGGTTTTTAATTCTATATGAACTACTAAGCCCTAAATGTTATTACTATTAAAAACTATTATTCTATTTTATTAATTTAAGAAACCTTATTCTGCTTTAGTAAGGTAAAGTATTTTATAAAGTTAAATATTATCTCAGCCTTTAACTGCCTCCGTATGGTAGAAAGAGATAAATAGTTAACTACTTTCTAAACTTAATATAGCTTATTTAAATATTTTATTATATTTTTTAAACTAGCCAACGCACTAAGCACGTTCTAATACTATATAAATAATATTCTTTAATTATTCCTTAATATGTTTTATATAGCCTATTTTAATAATATTCTAATCTATAGTGACTTTTTATGTGAATATAGATAATATATAAAATAAATTCTAAAAGCCCTAAAGAAAGCTGGCCTTTAACTTAATGTTAAAAAATATAAGTTCTATTAAGAATAAGTTACCTACCTTAGATACATAATTTCAATAAAAGAAATTAGTATAAATCTAAATAAGATAAAGAATATCCTTAACTAGGAATTTTCTAGAAATATAAAGGATGTAAAAGTATTCCTAGAGTTTACTAATTTCTATTAATAATTTATTAATAACTTTTTTTATATTACGTCCCTGCTTACGGTCTTAACTAAAAAGGATATTTAATTTAAATTTAATAACACCTACTAAATAGTATTTAAATTATTAAAGTATATATTTATAACTACTCTAATTCTCTAATACTTTAATTTAGAGTTATTAATTATTATAGAAGCTGATTCTTCAGACTACGTAACTACTAGAGTACTTTCTTAGAAAAATAAATTAAATAAACTAAAATCTATTACTTATTTCTTAAAAAAATTAAGCTCTATTAAAAGTAACTATAAAATCTATAATAAGAAGCTATTAGCTATTATATACTGTTTTAAATAATAGAGACCTAAGCTAGAAAGTACCATCTTTTTAATCTAAATATTAAGTAACTATAAAAATTTATAGTATTTTACTATTATAAAATAGCTAAGCTATTAATAGGCTTGTTAAATTAAATACTTATTTTAATTTAACTTCATAATCACGTACCAGCCCGGTAGGTAGAATGAGAAACTAAATATTTTTATTTACTATATATAGAATACTATAGCTTAAGAAGAAGTTTATAGAGCCTAATAATAAATACTTCTCCGCTCTAAACTATTTAATAAGATACTAGAATTAAACTTAACCGAAACAGATAGGTCTATTCAACAGATTATTAATAATAAGTATTTTAATAATAAGTTTATTTATGAAATTCTGTTACTAAAATGGGATAGAATCTGATACTCTAAGAAGCTTTTCTTAAGTAAGTATAAAAACTAGAAAAGTTAATTATATTACTACAGCTAATTAGTAATACTAAATAATAATAAACTTAAAATTAAGATTCTTTAAATTATATATAATTCCCCTGTTGGTGGCTACTTTAGTTATGGAAAGACTTTTAATATCCTATAATATAAATACTACTAGCCTTAGATATTTAAAATAATATGCTAATACATTTCTTATTATTATACTTATTAAAGATTTAAGACTTTTTATAAGAAGTATTATAGCCTCTTAAAGCCCCTATTTGTTTCTAAGAGGAGGTAGAAGGATATTTCTATAGACTTTATTACTAATTTCCTAGAATCTAAAAGCTATACTAATATTATAGTTATAATAAACTATTTTATAAAATACTAATACCTAATTTCTTATACTAATATAACTATTATAGATATAGTCTACCTCTTCTATTAGCACATATAAATAGACTATAGCTTTCTAGAAACAATTATATTAGACTAAGAAACACAATTTATTTCTACTTTCTATAATAAACTCTATAAATAACTATAAATTAAATTCTAACTATTTTCTGAATACTATTTAGAAACTAATGGCCAAACAGAAAGAGCTAACAGCATAATAAAATAAGTTTTATATATATATATATATAAACTATTAATAAAATAACTAGATAAACTAGTTCTTCTTAGTATAATTTAAAGCTAATAATACTATATCTAAATTTATAAAGATTTTATTATTTCTGGCTAATACAAATTAACACCTCTAAATGGGTTTTAAACTTTTTATAAGAATTTAAAAACGGCCTTATTAGACATTATAAACCTTAAAAGCTAACTATATAGTAAAGAAAATAGCTAATATTTAATAACTAGTTTAAGAGAAGATAATTTAAGCCTACGCCCTTTAAAAAAAATATATAAATTAAAAACAATTATTTATATTTAACTACTAGATAGGAGACATGGTCTGGTTTGATACATAAAATATTAAAACTAAATAATTATCTAAAAAGCTAGACTTAAAAGCCTTAGGGAAATACTATATTTTTTAAGTAGTTTTTCTATATATATACTAACTTAAACTTCCTAAATCTCTGAGTATATACTTAGGTTTTTATGTATCTTTACTTCGGCTAGTTATGCTTGAATTTAAATATCTTTTAGATTAATAAAATCTACTACTAGAACCTATTAAAATTAATAGTAATACTAATTACTATATTAAGTGAATTAAGGAGCTGCGCTTTAATTGCAGATGAAAATACTATAAATACCTTATTAAATAAACTAAATATAATAACCTAATATAGTAATCTATAAACAATCTTTAAGATATAACTACTATAAAAGAATTTTATTTCTAGAATCTAAATTAATTTACTATTTAAGACTTAACATAAACACCTATCACAGAAGCTCGGATTTAAAAGGGGGGTATTATTATAATAACTATTCATAACACTTTATAAGAGTCTTTTAAAGAAGCTTTTTTTATAAGCTTTTTTATTATATTATATATTTATATATTAGTTTCACGCTAGCGCACGAGCTTTTATCTAAATACTTTATTTATAGCCTATTTTATTTATTTATTTCTTTATATAATATCTTGAATTATTACTTAGTACTATATGTAGTAATTAATTAATACTTTTTTTTAAGTTCTTAATCTCCTGCATGTAGCACTCTTATAATACTAAGTTAAAATTAAAAAACAAGCTTTTAATAAGCTTTTATTTTTAAATAGATAGGTAAATAAAATATACTAATTAAACTTTAAAATAGTATTTAAAAATATATGTTAATTACTCTTAAGAAAATTAAGTTAAGTTATTACTTTTAGTATAGTTTATTTATAATAGTATAAAGTTATTTATAACTAATATATTACTATTTTATACTAACTACAGGTATAAGCTATTAGCTTATAAAGAACTATATAAATTAAAAAGTAAATTTTATTAAGCTTAAAATAGAATAAAATAGCTAAAAAACTTATATAATAATTTTAGTAGAATTATTATCTTAAAGAACCTACAAACTATAGAGAGTACTAATAAGTTAAGAATTAAAAAATAAAACAAAAAAAAAAGAACAAAGTTTTCCTATTATATAAAAATTTAAAATTTAAATAACTAAATAAAAAACTAAATTACATTTAAATTAAACTATTTAAAATTAGTAAAGTTATTAAACTAGTTAATTATAAACTAAAACTACTATAAAATATAAGAATTTACTTAGTAGTTTATATATTATTACTTAAACTAATACTATTAAACATACTAATAGTAACAGACATAAACATAAAACTATACTAGTTAAAATATAAAGTTAAGAAAATCTAAAGGCTATAATAATTTAGATATTAGTAAAAATACCTAGTTAAATAGAGAGACTATAAACTAAAGAAAAATACCTAAAAACCTATTAAGAACTTAAAGTAATATTCTAAAATAATTAACTAGTATTATTTAAAGAATTTAGTAATACTAGATTCTAGAGAAAAGCCTATATAGCTTTTTAATTAAAAAAGATATTTAAAAAAGAATTAACAAAAGTAGTAGATAAAAATATTACGAATTATAATAGTTTAAAAGTCTTTTATTTTTCTTTTTTTTTAAAATTCTGTATTTTCTTAATTAAAGTAAGCTTATAGGTAAATAGTTTACATTTATAATTATTAACTAAAGTAAGCTACTTATATAGTTATTACTAATAAAATTAAGTTTTTAGCTTAAAATTTTAAGTAAGCTCTAGCTACTTTTAGAGCTAATACTTTTTAATAAGAAATTTATTAAACTTTTAAACAAAAACTACTAAATTATACTTGTAGTTTTAAGAAATATACTTAAAATAATAGCTAAATAAGAGATTTATAAAGTAATAAAAAGCTTTTTTTTTATATAAACTATATAAAGTTAGCATAAAATAGTTACAATTTTGAATTAATTTCATAAAATAATAATTGTAAATAGTTAATAATTTAACTTTAAGTTTTATTAGAAATAAAAGAAAAAAAGAGTTTTAAAAGTGTATATAATATTACTAAAAGAACTTACTTTTTTTATACTTAAAGCCTAAAATAGAAAGAACTTTTAAGTTAAAAGTTTAAAAAAAAAAGTAAGTATTATAGTTAGTAATAAGTAAGAATTTATTATAGATAATAATTACAAATAAAAGGTAATAAACTAACAAAAAAAATTACTAGCTATTAGTAAAAAAGTATATGTAGAAGCTTAATATTAGATAAAAAATAAAGTAAATACTTTAAAAAGAAAAGCAAAAAACTGGGCTTTTAGCTAATATTATTAAGATAATTAATAAATCTAATAGTAAAGAAGATATATAATATTTTACATACATAGTTACATAATAAATAAGTATAATAAGTAGAAATAAAAGTTTAATATACTTATTAAAGCTTATTATTTAGCAAATTATAAGTAAAAGATTTACTATATAAAGGGCATTTCCTTTAGCTTTTAGATAGTTTCTTTTTTTATACTTATTCTCTTATTTTAAAAGCAACTCTCTAGAATTATTATGTAATAAATTAGTTAGACTATTCTTATTATATTTTTGTATTATTAGAATAACTATAAAAGTAAGTTATTATATAACTTTATATTATTACTATAGTATTTAACTTAGTACGTATTTATACTTACTATGTTAAAGAGACCTATATATTATTTTTTATAGTATAGTAATAAAGGCTATATAATATATTATTATATAAAAACCTTAGATATGTAGAAGCTACAGCCTGTTTTATAATAATTAGAAAATATATATAAGTATTACTAGCATTAGAAACACAACAAGTAGGTATTATATAAATAATAGAAAATTATTATTTAAAAGATTTGAAAATAATAGGCTAGAGATATTAACATAAGTACTATAGTAAAAATAATAAAGCTTATTTAGTAATATAGTTAATTATTACTTTATTAGCTATACTAGGTTTTAAATAAAAAAAAATACACTCTATAGTTAATAATAGCTATTATAAAATATGAAATTTATAAAATTTAAGTCTAAAAATATTTGAAGAGCACTTATATTTTGCCTGTAATAGTAGAAAAAATAGAAAATTTAAAGATTTTATAAGTAATAGGCTAGGTGGATATACTAGTAGTTATTATAAAAACTTAGTATTCTTACTTATAAATTTATAAAATACATAAAATCTCGCTATAAAAGCAATTTCTATATAACTATTAATTATAAAAAGTTTATAAAAGCTTATAAAAAGCTTAACTTTTATAACTTTCTATTAATAATCTTAATTATATAGAAGTTTTTTTTTAATAACATACATATATTAGGGCCCTTCTTTAGTTATAATAAAGTATATAATTATTTATAAGTTATACTAGCTTTAGCTTTATTATTATAAAACTATTATAAACTAACACTTTAGCTTATACACTAATATAGACTTTATAAACATTTATATGCCTATTTACTTTTTTTATATGCTATTACTTTAAACTATAATATACACTTTTTAGTTTCTTTAATTAATATAATTAATAGAATATTTCTTTTTATTTCTATTACTATTATAGAGTTTTCTATAACTCCTAATATTAGGCTTTTTATATAAAGTATTTATGTACTTACATACATCAGGAAAAAAATTCGTGGCTAAGAATTTTATATTCATGTTATTTTAGTATTTCTGGTATTTTTAAGTATTTAGTAGTATTTAGCTGCTAAACGCGACTTCTCTTATAACTCTACTACAAAATACAACTAATTATAACTTTATTTAAGTATTTAATAGTATTTAGTTATTAAATATAACTTCTTTTATAACTCTTCTACTAGAAAGTATAGCTAATTATAATTTTAACTATAAGTATACAGTAAGACACTATAAAATACTATTAAATACTATAATATACTATACTCTCCTCCTAAATTCTATACTATTTTATTTATATAATAGTCTAGTTTTTGTTTATCTACTTTTTAAAATTTATTACTAATATCTATGGGCGCTATAAGCCTGTAAAGTTACTATTTTCTATTTATATATATTAAGTTTCTTTATATGTGAAAAGCTAAACTTAGTTTTTTATTTAGCTCTAACAGAATTTTCTTCTCTCTATTCTCTTTTCTTTATATATTTATATTAAACTAATATTTGGGTTTATTAAGCTCTTTACTAATTTATTTACTAACGTATATTTAGACCTATATTAAGCTACCTCTATAGCTCTATATTAAGCTATTTTTAGAGCTTTATATTAAGCTATCTTTAGAGCTTTATATTAAGCTATCTCTAAAGCTTTATACTAAGCTATCTTTAAAGTTATATACTAAGCTATTTTTAGAGCTCTATACTAAGCTACCTCTAGAGCTATATACTAAACTATTTCTAGAATTATATACTAAGCTATTTTTACAGCTATATATTAAGTTACTTCTAGAATTCTATATAAAGCTCTAGATATAATATAAAAGCTAATTTCAATTCAGTGTAGAAGCTAATTCTAATTTAATATAAAAAAAAAAGTAAATAGAGCTTATATAGTATTTTATTATTTTATATAGTAAATTAGTAGTAGCTAGTAATTTAAAATTATAGTTTAAAATATACGTACTATATATAAAAAGTAAACTAGATATAAGATATATAATATGCTTAGCGTTAAATTTACAAAATACGCGTAATAAACAAATTATATAAATATTATAAATAATAATAAAAGCTTTAGAGGATATAATCGCGTATTTTATAATATTTTATAAGATAATATTACGTTTAGCAGCTTAATACCGCTTTAAAGTTAAGACTATAAGCTATAAAGTAAAATACATAAAATATATAAATAGCAGCTAACTATTATTAAGTACTATAAAAATGCTACTAATTTTTTTTTTAACGTAGACATATAATACCTAACCTAAAATAATAAATAAAATATATAATTCTAAATAAAAGAAGTAGTAGAAGTTTTATACTAAAAAGAAATTTAAAAATAGTAAGCTTATATATAAAAATAAGGTAATATAATTTCTTAACAACTATATTCTAAACTATGAAATTTAGGGCTTATAATATAAAAAAAAGAGCTATATAATTATAAACAGCAAATTAGTTTAATAAATACCTAAAATTAGTACTATTAAGAAGTATATAATAACTATTATTAACCTATAGTTTTTTTTAGAAAAGTAAAGGCATGAATTTATATCTAATTTTATATAAAAAGAGTTTAAACAGCCTGCTAAAAACTTATACACATAGTAAGTACAAGTAATAATAACTTAAATTTATAAATAAAATAATAAGAACTTTATAGAATAACTATAGTAAAGTAAGAATAATAGAAGCTATATAATTCTACTAATAGAGCTAGAAAAAGAAGTAGTAAAAATAATTAATAAAGTTATATTTATATACTATTATAAACTTTCTATTTATAATATACTACTACAGAGCAAGTTCTACCTTAAAACTAAGTTTTTAAATTTCTTTATAATTCTACTACTAAATAAAGGTCTAATGTCTTATTACTTAATAATTATAATTATAGATAATAGTAAGATGAATTTACTAAAGTAGCTTAAATATAAAGCTATTATAAAATACTAGAATTTTTTATTCTATACTATAGTTTATATAGCCTTTTATTTTTTCTATTACTAAAATATTACTAGTAAGCTACTATCTTACTTCTACTAATACAAGCTATAATATAACTTATATTTTATTAAAAGTAAGTATATAGTTAAAAAAAAATAGTGTATACTATATAGTTTATCTAAATTAATAAAATGTTTACTAAAGTACATATTATATTACTAAAAAAGACTTATATAAACTAATTTTAAAAAGCTAAACACATAAACCTAAAAGGCATTAATAAAAACTAAATTTACTATACTAGAAACTAAAATAATAATATTTTAATAAACTACTATTTTATTTACTTTCTATATAAGTTTATGTAGAATATAGTTAACTTTAGCTTATTTACTTAAAACAGCTTCTACTTACTATAAGTAAAGATATAATTTTTATAATTACTTAAGTAGACTATATAGCCTTTTATTAATAAATTACTAGTATAGTTTAGCTTGTACGTGGATAGTAAAAATAGTAAGAAAAAAAAAAAGAAAAAAGAAGAAAAAAAAGAGAAAAAGGTAATAATAAACTACTAAAATTTTATAACTTAAGACTTTCTTTATTTACTATAGCAGCTTTATATTATTTTCTTTTAAAATTTAGTAGCTATAAGATAAGAGTTTTTAGCTTATTTAATTTAAACTAATTCTATTTTTACTTGAGATAATTACTTAGTATTTATAAAAAACATTAAGCTTTTACTACTAAATATTAAAGAATTTAAAGAAGTATAGATTAGAAAAATGCTGCTTATTATTACTAAATAGCTTAGTATTTTATGCTAAGGCCTTATGTAAGAAATTAATAACTAGAGTATAAAAATAAGAGAATAGTTTAATAGTATTATACTAAAACTTAAAAACCTACTAAAAAGCTATATATTTCTAACTTTATATTTTATATGTTATATAATAATAGTAATTTCTAACTCTACTATACCTACTTTAGTAGTAATAGTAGTAAAGTTATTTTACTTAGTATTAGTTTTTTTTTTATTTTTATTACTATTATTATTACTGTTACTATTATTATTACTATAGTAAAAATAGTAGTAATAATAGTAGCTACTACTATTATACGTACTCTTTTACATGGTTTTAACTATTTTATAGCTGTAGAGAGAGTAGATAATAAATCTAGCAGATAGCCTATCTATATAAAAGTTAGAAAATATGTATAGGTATTACTAGCGTTAGAAATATAGTAAATAAGTGTTATATAAACAGCAGAAGATTATTATTTAAGAAATTTAAAGATAGTAGGCCAGAGGTATTAATATGAGCACTGTAGTAGAGGAAGTAGAGCTTATTTAGCAGCATAGTCAATTATCGCTCTATTAGCTGTACTAGGTCTTAAATCAACAGAAAAAATGCACTCTGTAGTTAATAGTAGCTATCGTAAAACATGAAATTTACGAAGCCTAAGTCTAAGAATGTCTGGAGAGCGCTCGTATTTTGCCTGCGATAGTGGAAAAAGTGGAAAATTTGGAGGTTTTATGGGTGGTAGGCTGGGTGGGTATACCAGTGGTTATCACGGAGGGTTGGTGTTCTCGCTTACAAATTCGCGAGATGCGCGAGATCTCGCTGCAAAAGCGACCCCCATATAACTACTAAATATCAGGGACCGTACGTGAGAAGGAGGGGAGAAGGCGCTAAATAACTTAAGACACGGTACTTGAACTTTGAAGCATGTAGGCGTGGGGCGCGTGCCTGACCCTGGAGCCAGGTGGCTTGTTCTACTGCGGTAATGGTATGGAAAGCCTCGCTTACCCCCCGCTTACCGCTGTTGACCCGCTTTCCCATCACGTGCCCACGCTTCGCCGCCCCGCCGATATGTGCAAGATATTGATGGCGCCCGCATGCCGCGCCCCTGTCGATATACACGTATCAGTTGACCTGCCGCTTGCTAAGCAGCTGACTGCCTTGTACCATTGGCCAATTGGCCGGCCAAGCCGTACGGTGGGTGCTCGGTATGCCGGTTTCGGGCAAGCGTACTGACTGCTTGCTGACCCCTGAAACCTCCTCTGTGGCGCGAGCTTGGGTGAGCGCCCATCTCTAAGCTTTTTGCATGGCGAGCGATCTGTCTCTCTAGTCGAATCTATAATTACAAAATGAAACCCTACCTTCTTCTCTGCTGCTCTAGGCACCGTTTACGATCGTCACTGCTGCAACAGTCGATTGCAATCGCGCCAAGATGGATATCCATATTGCGAACGCCGTTGAGCTACGCGCTAACGCGCAAAATGTCCTTGCGTCCACGCATGCTGTTAGGCCCAAGAACACGACTTTAGCGTACGAGCCGAAGCAAAGAGAATTTAAGGTAAGTCAGCTACATATGGAAGCCTCCTAGCCGCTGGCTGGCTAGCTTAGGTGGCCGTAAAGCAAAAGCAGAAGCTGATGTGCGTACGTAGGCCTTTTGTGAGCGGAAGCAATACCACAACGCCGACACAGTTACGGAAGATAATATTCTCCTCTTTCTTGTTAAGGACGTCACGTCCTGACCACTCAAGGTGAAGAGCCGTAAGGCGGTTAACAACGTACTATATGAAGAAACCCGGCTCTCGTGGCGCTCCGTTCGCGGCTACGTTACTGCCCTAACTGATTTCTATTAGGCCTAGAAGGCAATGGGCATGAATAGCCACTAGTCGCCCCGCAAGGATAAAGTACGGGAGTACTTTCAATCACTGCAGCGTAGGAACGCATAGCTTAATCAGAAGTAGTTTACCGATAAGGGCAAAGACACCCTACTTGATGGCTATACTAAGGACAAGTTTAAAAGCATCTGCTATAAGCTATAGGCCTAAAGTAGTACGTCGCTAGAGTGCTACCTCCGTATGCTTATAGACCTCCTACTAAGGCACTATATACTCACTTAGGGTGGTAATAGACGCTTAACAGAGATCTCAGATCTCTTTATATTTAAATTTAGAAATAAGGAACCTACTTGCTATATGCTACTTATCTTTACTATATAAGCTAATAAGAAGAACTAGTATAACTATTTAAAGACTATTAGTACTCTCTGTTATAAGAACCTGTTTATTTATATACTTAGTAGGCTAGCCTTTTACCTACTCTATTAATAGAACTTAACTAACAAGCTATTTCTAGACTTTAGTGTATAATTAATATAGTATAATATCTAGCTAATTAAGTATATTTCTAGTAACTACTAGTAGCTTTTATTATACACTTTATAACAAGATTAGATAGTAAAGGCCTTTAAGTATATTAGAATTTTATTAAGTAAAAAGATATACATAGAACGTGCTACTAGAGCAAAAACGGTAGAACTAAAAGAAATTAACTAAAAGTAAATTTAATATACTAATAAATAAAATTAAGAATAGATAGTTAACTACTATTTAAATTTACTACTATATAAATTTATAAGAACTATAGCTAGTTACCTATTTTAGGCTAGCTATTTTAAAATTTATTAAATAAGTCTTATATTACTAAACACTCTACTATTATAAATCTAGCCTAAATTAAATATTTAAAAGAGTTAATTTAAGCTGTATGTAAACTAAATTAATAACTTAGTTACTACTAAAATTATAAGTCTTTTATTTTACTTTAAAAAAGTTATTCTATAGAACTTAGTTATTTTATAGTAACTATTTTCTAATAATATTATATAAATATACTTAGTCTTTTAATATAAAGCCTATAGCTTTTTTGCTAAATAGGTAATAGCCTATTTAAATAAAAGAAGAAACTTAATTTAGTTATTAGTTCTTTATTAAACTATACTTCTATTTATAAACTATTTAAAAACTATAAACATAGTATATAGTAAGTAGTATATATTAAGTAATAAATAGTATATAATAAATAGTAAGTAGTAGAAATTAAAGCACTAGTTAATAATATAACTAAATTTTAATTTAAATATTTTTAATTACTATTATTTAGTAGTTTTATGTTCTAGTTAAAAACTTTTTTAGTAATTATATTTAGATAATTACTATTATTACTACTATTACTTTTATTCTTATTTACTAAATTTAATTAATATATATTTGCTTATGTAAGTATAACTGTTTTTTTAAAATTAAAGTTATAGTTAAAGCTAAAGCTAGAGCTATAGCTATCTTTATATTATATATTATATAATAAGAAAATAGTTAATAGCTTTTAGTATAAGTAGATTGTTAATTTAAAAAATACTTTTTTAATTTAAGTACTAAATATTAAGTAAAAAAGCTACTAAAGAACTAAATAGTATAGTAAACTATAATAGTACTTCTTAAAACTTAAAATTATTAAAGAGATCAAATAAATTACGTAAGCTTAATAAATAAGTAAAAAGATAATAATATAGTAGCTTAATATGTAATGGGCTAGAGCTTAGGATGGTTGACTAAGACGGTTATCTCGGCTTTGACTCCGTGCGTAACCACGTGACCTTAGCGACTTGGTAGGGGTTAGCTATTAAGTCTCTGTAGCGTACGTAGTTGACTCTTTATTAAATCCACTCTGTTTTCACCCAATCGCCATCATTGGCCTGGATTCTTATATTTGGATTTAATTAACCCTATTTCTTGCAGAGGCCGAGAGGCCTCCGGCAGTATAATCGACTTGTGGAAGAGCGAGAGGCTCTCTAGTATCGTGGAAGCGCCATCTAGCGGTACAGTGAGCATTGATGGACGCTAACGACTACTCGGTACCTGCACTAATGGCCCGAGCGACGAACCTGCTTGATGTAGGATACGATAACGAACAGATCGGCCGCGAACTACGCCGGTCGCTTGCTTTACAAGGGTTGGAAGTCCCAGCCGTTGAAGCAGTGATGAGCTAGGTAGAGGTTGAACTCAACGACTACCCTGCTTGGCGCGATAAAGGGAAAGCCCTATCTCCAGCAAATGGAACCAGCGACAGCACCTCACTCAGGGAGATTATGAACATGTTATGAGTAATGTCTGAGAGGCTGACTGCACTAGAAGGTCGCGATTCCCTATTAAGACTACCCTTATGGGTTCTAGTGACAACACCAGCAACTCCCTTCGTGCCAACGCCACAACCAGCAATTGAACCAGTAGTCAAACCATTCAATTTCCCTGAACCCCCTATGTTTGATGGCACACGGTCTCTCTACCCTACGTTCAAGTATTAAGCCAAGGCCAAGTTACGATTTGACGGATACCGTATGGGCGGTGAGGAAGGACAGATGGACTATCTCTTTCAGCGTTTGAAAGGACGAGCAGCACAAACCGTCCTTCCATGGCTCTCTAATTGAAGAAACAATGCCACCCTTGAAGCAATGTGGGCGTTTATGGACTCCCAGTTTAAAAACCAGTACCAAAGGCAAAAGTCTCTAGACAAGCTGCAAAGCATGAAACAGAAGAAGAAGTCGGCAAGAGAGTACCACATGGAGTTCAATAAGGAGCTGCTGCTAGTAGGAAGCGATCGGCTGGATGAAGACGTAAAGAAGAGTATGTTCACCCGGGGATTGGACGGAGAGCTCTGGAAGCATATTGCAGCCCTTTCAGTAACGCTGAGCTTTGAAGAGTACACGTAGGAAGTAATTCGTGTTAGTGACAACCTCATACAGATTACATTAAGTAATTGTAGGACTATTACGGCTGTTTATACAACGCTATCCGCACTGACGCCTGAACTGATGAATTGGGAAGCGATACCCACGCGTGTAGGGGCAGCGAAACCATAGGACAACCAATCTAGGACACTTCGGGTGAGCTAAAAGGAATTTGACCGGCGCTGTAAGTAAGGCCTCTGTTATCGATGCGGTTCTCCCGGCCATATGAAGAACGAGTGTAAACATGTAAGAGTAAATTAGTCACGCCTAGCTACTGTAGCGTTAGTAAAGGCTAGATAAATAGACGCTAACGAAAGAGACGAAGAAGACAGAGATGAAGAAGACGGAGATGAAGAAGAAGAAGAAGTGTTGGGAAAAGAATAGCTCTTGCTTACTGTCGTGAGTAGGGGCTCCCAGCCGAAATGGGCAAGGTAGCATTATAAAGAGAATGGCGGAAGTTCTGAAATGCACACATGGACGCAGACTTTATTATAGTACACTCATTAATCAACCAGACGAATATCGCATACACAATGATTGATACCGGGTGTTTATGCTATGGTCTTGTGAGCTCTGTCTTTGCTGCTAAAGCCTGTTTAGCGCGTATCGACATAGCCCCGTGGGGGGTCGTTAGAGTATATGGGAAACCTGGAAGGGTTACCCAGGTTGCATAAATTAACCTTAATGTTAAAGGACATACTGAATGAGCCTATGCATATGTTATTGATAACGCGCTTGGGTTCGATCTTATTTTAGGCAGGCCTTAGACGAACTGAAATAATGTTATAATCGCGCCAGCAAAGAAATCGTTTTACATTCATGCTTCAGGAACAAGAGTTTATAGTAAGGAAGGGAAGAAACTGCGCTAGCAGGAGCTGATAGAGGTCAGTGCAGCTGCTTTTTTAATGTGGATGGATAGGTTAAAAAGAAAAAGTGAGATACGTATCTTTGTAGCATTGCTAGCAGACATTCAAAAGGCCTTGGCGCCTAAACTAAAGCTGGATTCTAGAATACTACTTCTTAAGGCCTATCGGAAGTACCTAAAGCTGTTTTTAGAGAAGGAAGTAGATAAGCTCCCACCGCTGCGAGGTCCTAGAATAGACTATTATATTAAACTTAAAAAGATTAATGGGAAGGACCCTGAGGTCCTATGGGGACCGCTGTATAATATGTTAAGAGAGAAACTACTAGTACTATAAAAAGAGTTAATGTTGCTACTAGAGAAGGGCTTTATTTGTATGAGTAACTTCTTAGCTATAGCTTTAATACTGTTTGTATATAAGCTTAGTAAAGACCTTCGCTTTTATGTCGACTACCGCGCGCTTAATAAGATTTCTAAGAAAGATAGGTATTCTCTTCCCCTAATCTATAAGACGCTTAGCTAGATTAGTAAAGTAAGATAATATACTAAGCTCAATATTTTAGCAGCCTTTTATAAGATTTGTATTATAGAGAGAGACGAATGGCTAACGGCCTTTTATATAAAATTTAGACTCTTTAAATAGCTAGTTACACCTTTTAGACTAGCAAAAGCCTTTAGTATGTTTTAGCAGTATATAAACTAAACCCTACAGAAGTATCTTAACAAGTTCTGTTTAGTCTTTCTTAATAACATATTTATTTACTCTTTAGGCTTACTAGAAAAGTATTGCTAGTAAATTAATTTAGTACTAGAGAAACTTAGCGCTGTAGGTTTATATCTAGATATTAAGAAATACAAATTCGAAACTAAGAGCACGAAATATCTAGGGTTTATTATTAAAATAAGGCAAGGAATTTGAATGGATTTTACTAAGATAAAAGTAATTACTAAGTGGCAGCCTCTAATAACTATAAGAGAAATTAGAAGTTTTCTTAGATTTACTAATTTCTATTATTAGTTTATTAAGTCTTTTTTAGAAATTGCTGTCTTATTTATAAGACTTATAAGCAACATACCGTTCTAATAGACTAATAAAAAGTAAACAGTATTTAATAAACTAAAGGAGATCTTTATATTAGAACTAATACTAGCCTAATTTAATCCTAATTATAAGACTATTTTAGAAGCTGACTCTTTAGGTTATATAACTAAGAAAGTTTTTTTACAATATAGTGATAATAGCATGCTGCGTTTATGTATATACTTTTTAAAAAAAAATATACCTACAGAGTATAATTATAAGATATATAATAAAGAACTCCTTATAATTATTTGTTGCCTGGAGGCATGGGATGCTGAATTATGGTTTATTAAAAAGTTCTAGGTTATTACTAATTATAAGAATCTTAAGTACTTTATAAGGTTTTGAAAATTAAGTAAAAGATATACGCACTAGTAGTTATTTCTTAGCTAATATAATATAGAGATTTAATATAGGCTAGAAAAAGAAAATATATAAGCTAACGCACTATCAAGACATAAATAGGATTATCTAAGTAGAGAAGATAATAAAAGGCTGAAGAACTATATAATTTAGCTATTAAAGCTAGTAGTTACATATTAGAAAAAAGAGCTTAAATTAAATAATAATAGGTAAGTAGTATAGGCCTTCTTTGCTTAAATTAGTTTTTTAATGATTACAGGAGATAGCATAACTAAAGTCTAGAAATCTTATACCTAGAAGTCTCGTGTCTAGGAGTCTCGTGCCTAGGAGTCTTATAATAAGCTTAAATAAAGATAGTATAATATAGTACTAGATAATAAAGTGTACATAAAAGTAGTACAGGCTTTTTATAATTAGAAGTAGAGATTTTCTCTAGAACTTAAACTAAAAGTTTTGCTAGCTGAGTGCACGATTAATGAAGATAGGACTTTTTATTATTAGAATAGAAAATAAGTACCTGACTTAGAGCTATTAAGGATATTAATTATCTACTAAATTTATTTATTATAAGTAACAGGATATCTAGGACAGTAGAGTACCTATCTAATATTAATAAGAGATTACTTTTAGCTAGGGATGTTAAACTATGTATAATGTTATATTTAAAACTATAATATTTATAGCTATATAAAGTTATAAAGAGATTATTAGCAAGAGCTGTTACGCTTATTACCTATTTCTAATTATATTTAAAAGGAGATTTTAATAGATTTTGTAACTAGATTACTAGAAAGTAACAGCTGTATGGTCTTACTAGTAATTATTAATAGGCTAAACAAGAACATAACTCTTTACTTTCTTCTAAATATAGATATTAAGACAGTAACATGGGCTTTTATCTGTAAAGTTATTACTTACTATTAGATTCCTAACGCTATAGTATCTAATTATGGTAGTTAATTTATCAATAAGTTCTAGACTAAGCTTTATGAAATCTTAAGAATTAAAAGGCGATTATCAACAGCGTTCCATCCACAAACAGATAGTTTAATAGAAAGAATAAATAGTATAGTTAAGGCCTATCTTTAAGTATTTGTTGTGTAGGACTAAGCAAACTAGGCAAAGCTCTACCTAATAGCTAAGATTATAGTAAAAGGAAGAGACACTATCTTAATAAGAGTAAGCCTATTCTTTTTCTAGCATAAATACAATATAGAACCGCTATAAGTGGATATTGGAACTAGGCGTAATATAACAGCTCAAGACCTAAAAGCTAGCGCTAGAGAAATTATAGGAAAGCTAAAGAAATATATTAACTTAACACAGGCAACTATAGCTAAGGTATAGTAAGAGTAAGAAAGATAGATAAACTAATATCAGAATAAAGCCCTATAACTACGTGTTAGAGATAAGATATAGCTGAAACTCAGTAACTAACTCTCCACTAGACAAGGAAATAAGAAGCTAGACTAGAAGAATACTAAATATACTATAGAAAATATAATTAGTCTGCACGCTATAAAGCTAAATACGCCTCTAAAACTAAACTCAACGTTTTATATAGATAGACTATAGCTAGTAAGTAACGACCTATTATTAAGCCAGCCTATAAATAACCTTTAGTTACTATTAATCTAAATAGATAACTATAAAGAGCACGTAGTGTAGGATATTATTACTGAGGTATAGATAAGATAAGAGCGAAGCTACTAGCTACAGTATAAAGTAAAATAAAAAGACTATATATTAACAACTATAGAGCTAGTAAGCTAGCTAGAAGATATAATAGTATTAGACTATTAGAAAGAGTATATAGTGTCTTTATGAAAAGGTAGACATAAACTCCTACTAGTAAACTACTAATAAGAGCTTTAGAAAAAGCCATAGTAAATAGAACCTGAGATAGGCCTATAGGGGCCTCTAGGTAAATAGTTCACCAGAGAGCCCCTATCTAGTCTATAAGAAGAGAGGTAATATAATGGGCTAGAGTTTAAAATAATTAACTAAGATAGTTATCTTAGCTTTAACTCCGTGCGTAACTACGTGACCTTAGTGATTTAATAGAGATTAGCTATTAAGTCTCTATAACGTACGTAGTTAACTTTTTATTAAATCTACTCTATTTTCACCTAATTACCATCATTGGCCTGGATCCTTATATAATATATAGTAGTAAAATATAAAATACTTACTAAATTAGCTTTACAAGTAGCTTTAAGTAAGTAGAAAAAGTAAAAATTTATAGTCTATATTAATACTCTATAATATACTCTTACTTTTTTTATAATTGTGTGTAGTATCTTTTTTTTTATAAAAGTAGTTCTAAAAAAAGCTTTAAACTACTATAGTAGTGCTGTAGTAGTACTATAATAATTATTATTAAAAAATTATATAAACTTAATATAATAGTATTAATATAAGTTAATATTTATGTATACTAACTATATAAGCTATTTTATTTATAAGATTCTTAGTAAGTAGCTAAATTAGCTATATAAAAAGTTCTCTTAATATACTACTAATATTATTAATATCTATATTATACTAAACTTGTAAGGATCCAGGCTAATGATAATAATTAAATATAAATAAAATAAATTTAATAAAGAGTTAACTATATATGCTATAGAGACTTAATAGTTAATTTTTACTAAGTTACTAAAATCACATAGTTACGTATAGAGTTAAAATTAAGATAACTATTTTAGTTAACTATTTTAAGCTCTAGCTTATTACATTACCTCTTTTTTTATAGACTAGATAAAGGCTCTTTAGTGAACTATTTATCTAGAGACCTTTATAAGCTTATTTTAAGTTCTATTTACTATAGCTTCTCTTAACGCTCTTATTAGTAATTTATTAGTAAAAGTTTATATCTGCTTTTTTATAGAGACGTTATATACTTCTTTTAATAATTTAATACTACTATATCTTCTAGCTAGCTTACTAGCTTTATAGTTATTAATATATAGTTTTTTTATTTTATTTTATATTATAGCTAGTGGTCTCGCTCTTATCTTATTTATATTTTAATAATAATATTCTATACTATATACTCCTTATAGTTATCTATTTAAATTAATAGTAGCTAAAAGTTATTTATAGACTAGATTAATAATAGATTATTACTTACTAGCTATAGTTTATTTATATAAAATATTAAGTTTAGTTTTAAGAACGTATTTAGCTTTATAGCGTGCAAGCTAATTATATTTTTTTATAATATATTTAGTATTCTTTTAGTCTAGCTTTTTATTTTCTTATTTAGTAGAGAGTTAGTTACTAAGTTTTAATTATACCTTATCTCTAACACACAGTTATAGGGCTTTATTTTAATATTAGTTTACTTATTTTTCTTATTTTTACTATACCTTAGTTATAATTGCCTATGCTAAGTTAATATATTTTTTTAGCTTTTTTATAATTTCTTTAGCGCTAGCTTTTAGGTCTTAAGCTGTTATATTATATCTAATTCTAATATCCACTTACAGCAGTTCTATATTATATTTATGCTAAAAAAAGAATAGGCTTATTTTTATTAAGATAGTATCTTTTCTTTTTATTATAATCTTTACTATTAGGCAAAGCTTTACCTAGTTTACTTAGTCTTATATAATAAATACTTAAAAATAGGCCTTAACTATACTATTTATTCTTTTTATTAAACTATTTATTTATAGATAAAACGCTATTAATAATTGCTTTTTAATTCTTAGGATTTTATAAAGCTTAGTTTAAAATATGTTGATAAATTAGCTACTATAATTAAATACTATAGCATTATAAATCTAATAGTAAGTAATAACTTTATAGATAAAAGCTTATATTACTATTTTAATATCTATATTTAGAAGAGGGTAGAGAGTTATATTCTTATTTAATCTATTAATAATTACTAGTAAGACTATATAGCTATTACTTTCTAATAATCTAGTTACAAAATCCATTAAGATCTCCTTTTAAATATGATTTGAAATAGATAATAGGCGTAACAGCTCTTACTAGTAATCTCTTTATAATTTTATATAGCTATAAATATTATAGTTTTAAATATAACATCATACGTGGTTTAATATCCCTAGCTAAAAATAATTTCTTATTAATATTAAATAGATACTTTACTATCTTGAGTGTCCTATTACTTATAATAAATAAATTTAATAAATAATTAATATTCTTAATAGCTCTAAGTTAGGCACTTACTTTTTATTCTAATAATAAAGAATTTTATTTTTATTAATTATGCACTTAGCTAGCGAAACTTTTAGTTTAAGCTTTAAAAAAAGTCTTTATTTTTAATTATAGAAAGCTTATACTACTCTTACGTATATTTTATTATCTAGTATTATATTATACTATCTTTATTTAAGCTTATTATAAGACTCCTGAGTATAAGACTTTTAGACTTTAGTTATACTATTTTCTATAATTATTAAAAGACTAATTTAAGTAGAAAAAGCTTATATTGTTTACTTATTATTATTTAATTTAAGCTCTTCTTTTTAACATGTAACTACTAGCTTTAGTAGCTAAATTATATAACTTTTTAGTCTTTTATTATCTTCTTTACTTAGATAATTCTGTTTGTGTTTTGATAGTATATTAGCTTATATATATTTTTTTCCCTAGTTTATATTAAATCTCTATATTATATCGGCTAAGGAATAACTGCTAGTATGTATATCTTTTACTTAATTTTTAAAACCTTATAAAGTACTTAAAGTTCTTATAATTAGTAATAACCTAAAACTTTTTAATAGACTATAATTTAGTATCTTATGCCCTTAGGTAATAAATAATTATAAGAAGTTCTTTATCATATATCTTATAATTATACTCTATAGGTATATTTTTTTTAAAAAGTATATATATAAACACAGTATATTATCGTCACTGTATTATAAAAGAACTTTTTTAGTTATATAATCTAAAGAGTTAGCTTCTAAAATAGTCTTATAATTAGAATTAAATTAAGCTAGTATTAGTTCTAATATAAAAATCTCTTTTAGCTTATTAAATGCTGTCTGTTTTTTATTAGTCTATTAGAACAGTATGTTACTTATAAGTCTTATAAATAAAACAGTAATTTCTAAAAAAGACTTAATAAACTAATAATAGAAATTAGTGAATTTAAGAAAGCTTTTAATTTCTTTTATAGTTATTAAAAGCTACTACTTAGTAATTACTTTTATCTTAGTAGGATCCATTTAAATTTCTTACTTTACTTTAATAATAAACCCTAGATATTTCATGCTCTTAGTTTTGAATTTATATTTCTTAATATCTAGATATAAATCTATAGTGCGAAGTTTTTTTAGTACTAGATTAATTTACTAGTAATACTCTTCTAATAAGCCTAAAAAGTAAATAAGTATGTTATTAAGAAAGACTAAATAGAACTTATTAAGATATTTCTATAGAGTTTAGTTTATATATTACTAAAATATACTAAAGGCTTTTACTAGTCTAAAAGGTATAACTAGCTATTTAAAGAGTCTAAATCTTATATAAAAGGCTGTTAGCTATTTATCTCCTTTTATAATATAAATCTTATAAAATGTTATTAAAATATTAAGCTTAGTATACTATTTTATCTTACTAATCTAACTAAGCATCTTATAGATTAAGAGAAGAGAATATTTATTCTTCTTAAAAATCTTATTAAGCGTGTAGTAGTTAATGTAAAAGTGAAGATCTTTACTAAACTTATATATAAATAATATTAGAGTTATAGCTAAAGAATTATTTATATAAATAAAGCCCTTCTCTAATAGCAGTATTAACTCTTTTTATAGTACTAATAGTTTCTCTTTTAATATATTATATAGTAGTTCTTATAGGACCTTAGAGTCCTTCTTATTAATCTTTTTAAATTTAATATAATAGTTTATTTTAGGATTTTATAGTAGTAGGAGCTTATTTACTTTCTTCTCTAAAAATAGCTTTAGATACTTCTAATAGGCCTTAGAAAGTAGTATTCTAGAATTTAGCTTTAATTTAGGCACTAAGGCTTTTTAAATATCTACTATTAATACTATAAAAATACGTATCTTACTTATTCTTTTTAACCTATTTATTTATATTAAAAAAGTAGTTATATTAATTTCTATTAGCTTCTATTAGCACAGTTTCTTCTTTTTCTTACTATAAACTTTTATTCTTAAAGTATAAATGTAAAACGATTTCTTTGCTGGCGTAATTATAATATTATTTTAATTTATCTAGAGTTTATCTAAAATAAGATTAAATCTAAGCACGTTATTAATAACATATATATAAACTTATTTAGTATATTCTTTAATATTAAGGTTAATTTATGTAACTTAGATAACCCTTTTAGGTTTCTTATATACTCTAATAATCCCCTATAGGGTTATATTAATACATGTTAAATAAGCTTTAATAGTAAAAATAAAGTTTATAAAACTATAATATAAATACTTAGTATTAATTATTATATATACGATATTCATCTAGTTAATTAACAAATATATAATAATAAAATATATACTTATGTATATATTTTAGAACTTCTATTATTTTCTTTATAATATTATTTTACCTATTTCAGCTAGGGGCTCCTGCTTGTGACTATAAGTAAAAGCTATTTTTTTTTATACTTTTTTTTTTCTCCTTTATCTCCGTCATTTTTGTCATTTTTGTTAGTATTTATTTATTTAGCTTTTATTAATATTATAATAGCTAAGCATAACTAATTTACTTTTATATATTTATATTTATTCTTTATATAACTAAGAGAATTATATTAATAATAGAGATTTTACTTATAGCACTAGTTAAATTCTTTTTAGCTTATTTAAAATATTTTAAATTAATTATTCTATAGCTTTACTGCCCCTATACGCGTGAATATTACTTTCTAATCTATTAATTTAAATATTAGTATAAATAGTATTATATAGATAGCTATAGTAGTCTTATAGTTACTTAATATAATTTATATAAAGTTATTACTAACATGAATTACTTTCTAAGTATATTCTTTAAAGTTTAGTGTTATTAAAAGGGCTATAATATACTTCTAGAGCTCTCTATCTAATCTCTAAATAAATATACTTTTCTTTATATCTTTATTTAGCTAATCACTTTCTACTAGTAGTAGCTTTTTATTAAACTCTATATAGTATTTTCTTATTAACTTTCTTTTCTATTTCATGCTTTACAGCTTGTCTAAAGACTTTTATCTTTAATACTAGTTTTTAAACTAGGAGTCCATAAACACCTATATTACTTTAAAAGTAATATTATTTCTTTAATTAGAGAACTATAAAAGAATAGTTTATACTACTTATTTTTTTAAATACTAAAAGAAATAATCTATCTATTCTTTTTTACTGTCTATATAGTATTTATTAAATTGTAACTTAACCTTAGCTTAATACTTAAACATAAAGTAAAAAAACCATATACTATTAAATATAAGAGATTTAAAAAAAATTAAATAATTTAATTACTAGTTTAATTACTAGTTATAGCGTTAGCATGAAGGGAGTTACTAATATTATTACTAGAACTTATAAAAATAGCCTTAATAAAGAATTATAACCTTTTAGTATAGTTAACTTTTTAAATATTACTTATAATATATTTATAATTTCTCTGAGTAAGGTGCTATTACTGGTTTTATTTACTAGAAATAAAACTTTCTTTTTATTACGCTAAGTAAAGTAGTTATTAAGTTTAATCTCTACTTAGCTTATTATTACTTTAATAGCTAGAACTTTTAACTCTTATAAAATAAGTAACCAGCGTAGTTTATAGTTAATCTATTTATTATTATATTCTATATCAAGCAGGTTTATTACTTAGGCTATTGGTATAAATACTAAGTAATTATTAGTATCTATTAATATTTATTATACTGCTAGATAGTTTTTCTAAATACTAGAGAGTCTTTTATTCTTTTATAAAATTAATTATACTACTAAAAGCCTCTCAGCCTCTTGTGAGAAATAAAGTTAATTAAATCCAAATATAAGAATCTAGGCTAATAATAGTAATTAGGTGTAAATAAAATAGATTTAATAAAAAATTAACTGTATATACTATAGAGACTTAATAGCTAATTTCTATTAAGTTACTAAAATTATATAATTATGTATAGAGTTAAAGCTAAGATAATTATTTTAATTAACCATCTTAAGCTCTAGCCTATTACAAAAGTAAATAATTTAGACTAACTTTTATTTAAACTATTAACTATAAGTATTAGAAAGTTTTTAGATAACTTAGTTTTTAGAAATAGTATTATAAATTACTTAAACTAGTAGCTAAATTATTATTACATTATTTAAAATAGAAATAAAAAATATTTTAAAAAAATACTAAATTTAAAAAAAGCTATACTAACTTAAAACTTTAAAAAATTAAAATAAGTTAGTTATAATATATTACTTTTAATATAAATTAATACTATTTTTTATAAAACGTAGTAAAAAGTTATTTTCCAATTTTAAAAAAGCTTTAAAAAACTATAATTAAAATAATTTAATAGTATATTAACTAAAAAAGTTTTAAATTTTGTTAAAACTAGTATTAATATTTATAAGTTTTAGTATAAAAAAATTACAACTATTAATAAATAAATAATGTTTAGTAAATTAATAAAGTATAACTAAATTAAACTTAATTATTATAAATAATAATAAGTAAGAATTTATTATAAGTAATAATTAAAATATAGTAAATAACTTAAAAAATAACTTTTAGCTATTAGCTAAAAAATGTACTAAAAAGTAAAATTACTAGTTACTATTATTAAAAAAATTAATAAAACTAATAGTAAAAAAAATATATATATAATGTTTTACATATAAAGTTATAAGTATAATATAAGTAATTAAAATTAATAAAAACTAAATAACTATATTAAACTTAAATAGAATTTAAATTATAAGCAAAAAGACTTTTATATAAAAAGTATTTTCTTTAGCTTTTAAATAGTTTAATTTCTTATACTTATTTTTATATTTTTAAGCAACTCTTTAAAATCGTTATATAATAAATTAATTAAACTATTACTTATTACATGTTTATATTATTAAAATATATTATATAAATAAGACTTTATACATAATTTTATATATTAACTAAAGTATTTAATATAGACTATAAACATACTTAAAACAAATAATATACTTATATACTATTTATTATAGTATAGAGTAAAAGCTATATAATATAATTATATAAAAAGCCTACTTATTAAAAAATTATAATACTATAAATATTTATAAGTTACATAATTTATATATAATAATAGTAAGTTTAAATAATTTAGTTTTAATACTAGTATTATCTACAGCCTAAATTATATAGTAATAATAAATATATATTACAAAAGCACTATATACAAAAAGTTAAGAACTTAAAAAAAAAACTAGTAATTAATTATTATATATAATACTAAGTACTAGTTTAAACTATTATGTAAAAAAAAAAAAAAAATAAGTTATAAATAAAAATATTTAAAAGTAAAGTTTATATACTAGTATATAACTAATATATAAACATATAATAAAAAAAGGTTTATAATTTTTTTTTAAAAAGCTTTTATAAGGTATTATAAATAGTTACTATAATAATACTTTTTTTTAAATTTAAGCTTTTAACAAAAGTATTTATTTTAAATATTAAGTTTAAGTTAGTTTAGGTTTTTAAAGTAAAATTCTTTTATAATAGTTATATTTTAAAAGTTGTTTACAAGTTTTTATATTAAGTTATTATATTTAGTTTATTTAACTAAGTATTTATAGTATTTTTATTTATAATTTAAGTATAGTTTTTTAATTTATTTAATATAGTATTTAGTTTTTTTGTTAATTTTAATAAGTTTAAATGGTAGATTTTACTAACTTAAAAAGTATTTAAATTTAAGTATAGTACACTAAAGTAATAATATAAAAAAAATTAAGTATATGTTTAGAAATTTAAAAGGTTTAAGTTAGTATATATATAAAAAAAAACTATTTAAAAAATATAGTATTTTCTTAAAGTTTTTAAGTTTAGCTTTTTAAATAGTTATTTTATTTAAGTATTTTATGCATTAAACTAAACTATATTTTTTATTTAGTAATTAAAAGTAGGTAATTATTTCTAGTTTCTATACTCTTTTTAAAGAGCCTAAACTTAAAATTTTTTAAAACTAGTTATTAAATATTAGCTATTTTCATTATTATATAATTAGTTTCTATAACTTATAATACTTAGTACAAAAGTTTTTAAATTTTTATAAAAAGTTTAAAACTTATTTAAAAGTGTTAACTTATATTAGCTAAAAATAAAAAAACTTTTATAAATTTAAATATAGTATTATTAGCTTTAAATTATACTAAAAGTAGCTAGTTTACTTAGTTATTTTACTAGTAGTTTATATATATATATAAAACTTACTTTATTATACTATTAGCTTTTTTTATTTAGTTATTAATTTTTAAATAATCAGTAGAAAATAATTAGAATTTAATTTATAGTTATTTATAAAGTTATTATAAAAAATTAAAATAAAATTATATTTTTTAGTTTAATATAATTGTTTTTAAAAAACTATAGTTTACTTATATATAATAGTAAAAAAAGTAAGTTACAACTAAAGTAGTTATTTTACGATAAAAAATTAGACGTTAGTATTTTATAAAGTAATTTACTATTACTATAATATTAGTATAGTTTTTAAAGTCTAAAATATTAGTAACAAAATTTACAAAAATATTCTTTTATTTTTATTTTTTTAAAAATAGGAAAAAGTTTTAAAAAGTTTTAAATTTTTAGTAAGTATAGTAATAAAATACATATTAACATATTATTTTAAATATTTAAAGTAAGTAGTATTTATATTATAAAATTTTAAAAGTCTTTTTATAACTAAAATAGTTACTAGTAAAAAAATTATATATAATTTAATAAAGTTTAATTTTAAGTTTATTATTATTAAATATTACTAGTTAATTATAATAGTATAGTTAACTTTCTTAGTTTTTATATTTACTTAAAAAAAAATTTAAAGTAATAAGTTTTATTTTGTATTAATAATAAAGTTTCTAAATAAACTTGTTATTTAAGTATTTGTTTTTAATAATTTATTTAAATTAACTTATTTATTTTAGTTAAGTTAAATTTTAATATATTATTAAATAGTTTTAAGAAGAAAAGTATTTGTTATTAAGTTTTATAAGCTTTTTATAAACTAAAGTATTTTATATAATATATTCTATAAGTATGTGGATTACATAAGTGAGTGGGTCACCCTAAATCTTACTAAAAAATCAAGAATTCGCACTTAAATATCTCAACAACCACTTAATAATAAATTCTGAAATTTGAAATTTGAGCTTTTCTACATAGAGTACAGCGTTTCTGAAGGTCGCATGAAAATTGATTGAGTAGTTTCTGAGATATAGCAATTTAGGTGCTAAAACCATGCCATATTGCTATATCTCAAAAACTACTCAACCAATTTTCATGCGACCTTCGGAAACGCTGTAATCTATGTAGAAAAGCTCAAATTTCAAATTTCAGAATTTATTATTAAGTGGTTGTTGAGATATTCAAGTGCGAATTCTTGATTTTTTAGTGAATTTTAAGGTGACCCACTTGCTTATGTGACCCACTCACTTATAGAATATATTATAATAAGTAAAAGTATTTAGTTTTTTCTTTTATTTATTTAGTTAGTATGTAATTATAACGTTAAACTAAAATAAGTATTTAATTTAATAAACTTATTAGTAGTTTAATTACTTTATAGTAATAAAGTATTAACGTTTTTTATAAGTAAGTAAACTATATAAGTGAACCACTTTTACCAAGAATTACCTTTTCTTTAATAACTTTACGAAAACTTTATATTATTTAACAAAAATTTAAAATTAGCTTTTTAAATATTAGATGCACCTAGTATTAAATTTGCATTCTAATAGTCTTATGTAATTATAAGTTATTAAGCTTAGAATTTACGTTTTAAAAATTTAGTTTTTAGCTATTAATATTTTAATAACTATTAAATAAGAAACTATAGATATTAAACTTAAGCTATTTTATATATAATTTAGACTATATTATACTTTTATAGTAATAAAATAAGTAGATTTTTAAGATCTTTAGATAAGGGAAAATTTTAGTCCCCACTTTTTAATATCTTAAAAACTACTAATACTATAGCTTTAAAATTCTAATATATTATAGATTTAGGTGCTAATACCTTGTATTTAAGTTTTTATAATTTATTATTAAGTAATATTATAAATATAAATAGCTAAACATTATTTTAAAGTAGTGTAAATTCTAAGCTTAATAACTTATAATTACGTAAGATAGTTATAATACAAATTTAATACTAGGTGCATTTAGTATCTAAAAAGCTAATTTTAAATTTTTGTTAAATAATATAAAGTTTTTGTAAAGTTATTAAAGAAAAGGTAATTCTTGATAAAAAGTAGTTCACTTACTTATATAATTCACTTGCTTATAAAAAAAGTTATAAGTTTTTATAGTTATTTAGTTCTTAAATTAAAAAAGTAACACTTTTAATTTAAGTTTCTATTATTTAAAATAGTATATAATAGCTAGTAATTTTTTGTTGTAAATTTTATAGTTATATTTAATAAAATTTAGTTTTTTTTTTATAAAAAAAAAATAAGTAATAAGTTTTAGTTTATTTTTTTTTTTTTTAAAAAGTATACTAGTAATTATATAGTTTAAAATTAGTTTTTATAATAATTAGTAGTTTTAAGTTAAAATACTAAAAAATTAAAATAGTTATAAATATAGATTTTAGAGTTTTAAATACTTTTTAATAAATATTATTAAATTTAAATTAAGTGTTTTTTTTACTAAAGCTATAAGTAGAGCTATAATATAAAAAAAGTGATTAATAAATTATTAGCAGAAATTAGTAAACTTTAAAAATATTTTTATAGTTTTTATGTTATAAAAGTTTTTTTAATTAGAAATATTTTTTACTTTATTTAAATTTATACTAATTTTTTTAGTAAAAAATTATGTACTTAAAAAATATAACTTATTTAAAGTAGAGTTTATATTTATTAATATTAAATTATAAGCTAGCTATTACAAAATTACTATATATAAAAAGTTAAAAACTTAAAAAAAAAGTATTAATTAATTACTATATATAGTACTAAGTAATAATTTAAAACATTACGTAAAAAATAAATAAATTATAAATAAAGTATTTAAGTAAAAGCTTATATACTAGTATAAAGCAAATATATAAATACATAATATAATAAAAAAGTTTATAAAAAAAGATTTTTTTTAAAAGACTTTTATAAAGTGTTATAAGTAGTTACTATAATAGTACTTTTATTTTAAATTAAAGCTTTTATAATAAGTGTTTATATTAAGTTTTAAATAGTAAGTTAATTTAAATTCTAAAAGTAGAATTCTTTTATAAAATTTATATTTTAAAAATTATTTATAAGTTACTATATTAAGTTATTATATTTAGTTTATTTAATAAAATATTTATAGTATATTTACTTATAATTAAAGTATAGCTCTTTAATTTACTTAATATAGTATTTAATATTACTATTAATTTTAATAGGTTTTAATAGTAGGTTTTACTAACTTAAAAGGTATTTAAATTTAAGTATAGCTAGCTAAAGTAAAAATATATAAAAAACTAAATATATACTTAAAATTTTAAAAAGTTTAAGTTAGTATACATATAAAGAAATTACTTTAAAAATATAGTATTTTTCTAAAACTTTTAAGTCTAGCTTTTTAAATGGTTATTTAGTTTCAATATTTTATATATTAAGCTAAACTATATTTTTTATTTAGTAGTTAAGTACAAGTAATTATTTCTAATTTATATATATATATATATTTTTAGAAAACTTAGAACTAAATTTTTTTTCTTAAACTAGCTATTAAATATTAGCTATTTTTCTACTATATAGTTAGTTTCTAAAGCTTATAATACTTAGTAAAACTATTTTTAAGTTTTATAAAAAGGTTAAAACCTATTTAAAAGTATTAGTTTATATTAGCTAAAAATAGTAAAACTTTTATAAATTTAAATATATAGTATTATTAGCTTTAAACTATACTAAAAAAAAACTAGTTTACTTAGTTATTTTATTAGTAGTTTATATATATATATAAAACTTATTTTATTATATTATTAACTTTTTCTATTTAGCCATTAGTTTCTAGGTAGTATATAAAAAATAGTTAGAGTTTAATTTACAGTTATTTATAGAGTTTATTATAAAAGTAAAAAAAAATTATGTTTTTAGTTTAATATAATTGTTTTTAAAAAACTATAGTTTATTTACACATGTTAGTAAAAAAAGTAGGTTATATTTATAATAGTTATATTAATATAAAAAATTAAGTATTAGTATTTTATAAAATAGTTTATTATAACTATAATATTAGTATAGCTTTTAAATTCTAAGAAATTAGTAATAAAGTTTATAGAATTTTTTTTTCTTTTAAAAATAAGTAAAGGCTTTAAAAAGCTATAATACTTTTTATAAAAAACTTTAAATTTTTAATAAGTATAGTAATAAAAAACGTATTAGTATATTATTTTAAGTATTTAAAGCTAGTAGTATTTATATTATAAATTTTTAAAAGTTTTTTTACAACTAAAGTAGCTACTAATAAAGAAATTATATATAATTTAAAAAATCTTAATTTTAAGTTTATTATTATTTAGTATTACTAATTAGCTATAGTAGTATAACTAACTTTTCTAGTTTTTATACTTACTTAAAAAAAGCTTTTTAGAATGTTGAATTTTATTTCATTTTAGTAATAAAAATTTTTAAATAAACTTATTATGAAAGTACTTATTATTAATAATTTATTAAATAAACTTATTTGTTTTAGTTAAGTTTAATGTTAGTATTTTATTAAATAGTTTAAAGTAAAAAAGCATTTATTATTAAGCTCTATAAGCTTTTTTTTAGATTAAAGTATTTTATATATAGTAAGTAAAAGTATTTAGTTTTTACTCTATTATTATAGTGGTGCTATAAGTAGAGGGTTAAGTACTTAATAAAAAGCATTAATTAATCACTAAGTATAATACTAAATAATAATTTAAAACGTTACGTGAAAAAAGAAAGAATATAATAAGTTATAAGCTAAAATATTTAAAACAAAAGCTTATGCACTAGCGCAAGACTAATATATAAATATATAATAAAAAAAAAGCTTATAAAAAAGGCTTTCTTAGAAGGCTTTTATATTATAAATAGTTATTATAATAATACCCCCCCTTTAGATCCAAGCTCCTGTAAGGAGTATTTATATTAAATATTAGATCTAAGTTAGTTTAAGTTTTTAAAATAGAATTCTTTTATAGTAGCTATATCTTAAAGGTTGCTTATAAATTCTTATATTAAATTATTATATTTAGTTTATTTAACTAGGTATTTATAGCGTTTCCGCCTGCAATTTAGGCGTAGTTCTTTAATTTATTTAATATAATATTTAGTTTCTCTATTAACTTTAATAAGTTTAGATAGTGGGTTTTATTAGTCTAAAAGGTATTTAAATTCAGGCGCAGTAGGCTAAAGTAATGATATATAAAAAACTAAGTATATATTTAAGAATTTAAGAAGTTTAAGTTAGTATATATATAAAAAAACTATTTAGGAGATATAATATTTCCCTAAGGCCTTTAAGTCTAGCTTCTTAGAAAGTTATTTTATTTAAATATTTTATATATTAAGCTAAACTATATCTCCTATCTAATAGTTAGGTATAAGTGATTGTTTTTAGTTTATATATTCTTCTTAAAGAGCTTAAGCCTAAATTATTTCTTTTTAAATTAGTTATTAAATATTAGCTATTTTCTCTATTATATAGTTAACTTCTAAAGCTTATAATGCTTAGTAAAAAAGTTTTTAAATTCTTATAAGAAATTTAAAACCTATTTAAAGATATTAGCCTATATTAGCCAGGAATAGTAAAACTTTTATAAATTTAAATATAATATTATTAGCTTTAAACTGTGTTAAGAGGAGCTAGTTTACTTAGTTATTTTACTAATAGTTTATATATATATATAGAACTTATTTTATTATATTATTAGCTTTTTTTATTTAGCTATTAGTTTCTAGGTAATATACAGAAAATAATTACAGTTTAATTTATAGTTATTTATAGAGTTTATTATAAAAGGTAGAGATAAATTATATTCTTTAGTTTAATATAATTATCTCTAAAAGGCTATAGTCTATTTATATATGCTAATAAAAAAAATAGGTAACGTCCACAGTAATTATCTTACTATAAGAAATTAGATATTAGTATTTTATAAAGTAATTAACTATAACTATAATATTAGTACAGTCTTTAGATTTTAAGAGGTTAGTAATAAAGTCTATAAAAATATCCTTCTATTTCCTTTTAAAGATAAGGAGAGGTTTTAAGAGGCTATAGTACTTTTCATAAAAAGCCTTAAATCTTCAGCAGGTATAGTAATAAGATATATATTAATATATTATTTTAAATATTTAAGGCTAGTAGTATTCGCGTTGTAGGATTTTAAAGATTTTTTTTATAACTAAAGTAACCGCTAGTAGGAGAATTATACATAATTTAAAGAAATTTAATCTTAAGTTTATTATTATTTAATATTACTAGCTAATTATAATAGTATAATCGGCCTTCTTAGTTTTTATATTTAATTTAAGAAAGTTTCTTAAAGTATTAGGTTCTATCCCGTATTAGCAACAGAATTTCCTAGATAAATTTATTATTCAGGTATTTATTATTAATAACCTATTAAATTAACCTATCTGTTTTAGTTAAGTTTAATTCTAGAGTATTATTAAATAGTTTAGAGTAGAAAAGTATTTATTATTAAGCTCTTTAAACTTCTTCTTAAGCTAAAGTATTTTATATATAGTAAGTAAAAGTATCTAGTTTTTTACTCTACTTACTATTACAAGTTACTAACTTACTAATATAAATTATACTAGTAATAATCCGTTTAATTAATTATATAATGTTAATTAGTTTTCTTACTTCCGGATCAGATAGCTCGTTAGACTTAGTAGAAGTTAGTTAACTTAATAAGAATAGAAAGAAGTAATACAGTAAGTTAAGATTTAATAAAATAGTATTAAACTATTTCACTTAAGGTATGAATCTTAATTTTAGAGTAACTATAAAGAATTAAAAGTAATTATAAGCTGTTTAATACCTTATACTTATAATAAATCCTCCGTGCGTATATTATATACTAATTAGAAGTATATTAAATACTACTAGAGAAGATAAGAGAAAATGAGTTTAGCTTTAGTTTATATCTAGTCTTATCTCTATTATTAGCACTTATCTTTATTATGTTTTGCTGTAGCTGATTATTTAATCTACTTACCTATTTTAAGTACTATTCTCTATAGAACTTAAACTTATTATAAAGTAATTCTATTTATAGGTTCTATCTTTACTAGTTTGCTTTAGCTTATTAGTATTACTTATATATTTTTTTATACTATACCTTCTATAGTAACGCCTTCTTACTTATATTTCTTTTTTTATTATAGTTTATAATATTATTCCCTTTCTCTAAGCCTTTAGCCTGAAGGTTATTCTGTTCTTTCTTTTATAGACAGTATAAAGGTAGCTAGTTCTTTATGTAAAAGCTGAAATTATAAGAATCCTTATACCTTTTCTATTCTTCTAATTTCCTAAGGATAACTTGAGTGGAATTGTTTTTAATATAAGCTTATTACTTAGCTTAAAGAGTCTAAGTATATAGCTATTTTATGCTATTTCTTTATTCTTATTATTATAATAATGGTCGCCGTTGCCTGGTAAATCTAGCCTTAAAGTAATATTCTAAGTATATTAATTAAAATATAAAGTATTGTGACGGTGCTGCTTGCTCTGCTTGCTGTAGGCTACATGATATCACGACTGGCTACGCTAGCCATGATCTAGCGCAGAGCCTGAAGCATGGCTAGCTCACGCTTAGGCCATGCACCGCCCTATTTAGAGGCGAGCCCCCTTTGTACCTCTTCTCTCTCTATCTTAGTGTAGCTGAAATAGAGCTAACTTATTTCGTTAATCTGCATTAATGCTATGACGCGTGAAGACTAAGCCCGTTATTATATTACACTAAGATTAATCTAACTCGGCCGGATGATGGCAATATAATATTGAGGTTAAGCTGCGCGATTAACCTGAGCATTTGATTTACTAATAACCGTACCTAGAGAATCAATTGCACGACTACGCTGAGTTGTTAGTTCGTTAACCATATGATCTCTACTGGAAAGTCCTATAGCAATAGGCAGTTAAAACCCTAAGCGATAGCCTGTATAAGCTCTGTAAGGCAGGCCTTGAGAGTGACTCAGCAGGTAACCGGAAGACCTACAGCAGTAGGCAACATACCCATTAGATTAGAAGAGAGCTATGAGAGCTCTAGTGAACTCCTCCCCCCCCATTATCTTCTCCACGCTAGAGAAACTGACCCCTGTGAGCACCACCAGCTTATCTTCTCTACGCCAGAGAATCAGCCAATTGCTTCACCCTGCTAAGGGCCAGAAGCTCTATACAAATATAAGGACAGATAGGTTAGGACCATGGGAAAGCTCTCCACGCTAGAGATGAGGGTCGATCCTAAGGCAACAGCCACTGGCAATGACTACACGCCTATCCCTAAGTCGCTTAAGTGTGCCGCCATGCACTACCCTGACAACGTGATTGGAGAAGACTACACCATCAAGAAGCTCCGCATCCAGGCACGACACGATAAGAAACCCTTCGTGGCTACTACCAAGAGCACTACCTGGGGAACCGACACCTACAAGCCTCAGGAGATAGAGGTTACGCTTCCTACCCTAATGACCCTCGATCAAGCGATAATCGCTAGCGAGCTAGAGCGTAGCCACCTCAAAGTACTCACACATCACGACCATGCCGATACGCTAGGAAAAGCGCTCAACACGGCCGAAACTGAGCTTAACGAGGCTAGAGATAAGCTTGCTGAGTTTTGTTAGCTACTAAACAACACGCTCAAGCGCGTAGCGGATTAAGAGAATGAGATTAAAATACTAAGAGTATAGACAAAGAAACCTACGCACAATATACACTCCTTTCTCTCTGTAAAGGCTAGCCTAGTGTTATTGTCAACACTAGTAAAGAAGACGCGCTTTATAGCTCTACTATAGACCCCTTAGAACCAGGCTAGCTATATCACTGTAGGATCTAATAATAGTTCTGATATAGGAGATCTTAGTAACTAAACTTCTTAAGTATTACTTTACTTACCCACCACTCTACTAGCTACGCCTACTATAGGCAGCTATTAAGGTAATAGCTACTCAGCACGATTTCCCAACCCGCTAATACTTAAGAATAGTAAGGACGTTACCTTTAATTAATAGAGAGATGTCTTAGAGAATAAGGTACGCACTAACTAAAACTAGTTTACTAAAGCTAGTAAGTAAGCTACTTAGAAAAATATTATCTCTTATATACGTACGCATACAGAGGGTCCTGCTAACTAGTACCTTTTAATACTTATATATATAATAAGAGAGAGTAAGCAGCTAGTTAGCTACTAGTATATAATAAATTACTTAAAAAGAATGTATAGTAACCTATATAAGAGACTTAATACTTACTATAATTTCTAGAAGCTCTACCTTAAAAACCCTACTAACTTTACTATATTCTAGAATAACTTCTTTTGCCTAGCTTAAGAACACAGCTTGCTTATAAACTAATAGGTAAAAGAATTTTATAAGAAGCTCCTAGACGCTCTGCGTACGCAGATAGGTATTTACTAATAATAATACTATAACTAATATAATAAGTACATAAATCTGGTTTAAGATTTTACTAAAGAGCTAGCTCTTAGCGCCAGGAAAGCTACTAAGTAGATTAATAAAAAAACTAGAAAAACTTAGCTACTGCTAATTTAGTAGTTTTATCTAAAAGCTAAGTACCTAACTTATATAGTAGCTACTACTATTTTACTAATACCTATCCTTAAGCTAGCTAGTTACTATAATTGCGGGAAACCTAACTACTTTATAAAAAACTACTAACTACTTACTTAAGTTATAGCTAAAGTAATTAAGCTTATAAATACTAATAAAAAGCTCTATACGCTTTAGGATACTAGTAATAACAAAGAGTTTTAGTTTACTATAGAGAAACTATTAGGGGAAAACTTACCCTAAGGAAAGTCTTCTTTTTAGAGTTATTTTCTAGAGCTATTAACTAGTTTAACTTTTACTAACTATTATTTAGTAGACTAGCTTTTACCCTACTCTATTATATTTCTACTAGTAGACTAGCTATTAAGCTAAGTAGTCTTTTTAATACTAGAGCTAGTAGTTTTATTTTAGTACACCTAAAGTATATACGCGCTATTAAGAAAGGGCTTAAGGTAAAAACTTACTAAATAAAATCTATCCCCCTAGCTAGCTATAATAATAGACTAAATAAATAAGTAAATAAGTACTTTTAGGCTAATCTAATACTAAATAACTACTACTTATTAACTTACTTTATTTTTTATAATATTAGCTGCTATAACCTTATAATTAGCTATAAGCTATTTAAAGATATAGGCGCATTAATTAACTATAAGAAGTAAGTACTTAAATAGCTAGATAATAAGCTAATTAACTATAAGCATAATATTATTATTTTAATATAAAATCTATTAACTAAAATTAATCCCTTACACTAAGCTAATACTAACTGACGTGATAAGCTAATAAATATAGTAATTTTATAGTATACCTATAAGCTACTCCAGCGCTCGTCTCAAGGTATTATATACTAAAAAAATCTTAAGAAAATAGAAAAGCAGCTTTACTTATAATAATAGCTAGAGCTAAATAAGTAAACTATTTATTCTTAACCTATCTTATACAAAGACCTCTTTAAAGCAGGCCTTAAAATTAATACTATAAAAGCTATTACTTTTATAATATATATATAGCAGAAGAAAACTATGCTAGAGCACACTAGTATCTATAAAGTAGATAAGCTTATCTAGAATTATAGGGACCTTATAAGAAAGTCTTTCTCTTAAGGCCCTAAAGACTTCTTAGTAAAACCTTTACTAGAAGGGCCCTATTAATTAAATAAGAACCTTACAAAAGAAAAGGAACTTTAATAGCTTATTAAGTAGAAACTATTCTACCTTAACTACGCCGGCGTGATTTAGGCCTATTTTTTAAAGAAAAACTTAGACATACTACCCCTGCATTATAAAGGTATTAACTATAATATTAAACTAATAGCTAAGAATATACTAATATTAAGTTTATTATATAGTATATCTCTTAAGCAGCTATAGCTTATTAAGACCTACTTAAATAACTACCTTAAATAAAGAGTTATTACTTATAGTAATGTTTTATATACTTTTCTAGTACTATTTACTAAGAAGTTTAAAAGAGAATAGCACTTCTGCGTTGACTATTATAAGCTTAATACTATTATAAAAAAAGACGTCTATCTAATCCTGCTAATTTAGGAGACTCTTGCCTGCCTAGTATATGCAAGAGTATTTACTAAGCTTAATATATAACAGGCCTTTTATTATATACGTCTAAATAAGAACATAAAGGACCTAACTACGTTTTATACTTAGTATAGGAATTATAAGTATTATATGCTACTATTTAGTCTCTGTAATAGCCTTACTATATTTTAGTACTATATTAATAAGGTACTTTATAGCCTACTAAATAACTTCTATACTACTTACTTTAATGATATCCTAATCTACTCTAAAAACCTACTATAGTATAAGGAGCATGTTATTTAGGTGTTAAGATATCTCCAGGACATAAATCTCTAAACAGATATTAAAAAAATAAGTTCACTATTACTAGAACGAAGTTTCTAGGCCTTATTATTAGCATAAAAGGGATCTAAAAGGACTCTGAGAAGGTTACTATTATATAGAAATAGCTAGTACCTACGTTAGTTAAAAGCCTATAATTCTTTCTAAAATTCTATAATTTCTATAGAGCTTTCCTAAAAAACTATAGACATATTATTTAACCGCTTACTAAGCTACTTAAGAAGGGTATATAGTACGCTTTTAGTAAATATAAGCTAGCAGCCTTTTAGTAAGCTAAAGATTTAATACTATTAGATAATATTTTAACTTACTACTTACCCTACCGCCAAACGCGTATGGAGATAGATATAAGTAATAGAGTTATTATAAAAGTACTATTATAGCTCTAAGAGAATAGTCTTTAATAACTTATAGTCTTCTACTCTAAGACTATAAATAAGCCCCAGATAAACTATAATATACATGATAAAAAGATATTAGTTATAATTTATAGCCTCTAAAAATAGCGCTTATAGCTTATAGGCTTATAGACTATAGAGTTATTTAGTACTCTAATTAACTACTACGCGCTAAAGTACTTCTCTATAAAGCAAGAGCTTACTCTCTACTAAATATACTAAATAATAAATATAGTAAACTATTACTTAATGCTTATTTATTATTTTAGTATAATTAATATAGTAGCCAACGCGCTCTTACGTAAGTAAGAGAAACTAAAGACCTAAAAAAACAAAAATAAAGCAGCCTGAATATGCGCCTTTCTTTTAGCAGAGTAAATTAACATTAGCTTTATTAAAACTATAAGTAATAACCTAGCTGCGCTGTTAGCAAGAGGCATGCTAGCTACTAATATAATTAAAGTAACTACTACTAATACTTTTATAATCTTATCTTTTCTAAATAACCCTTACTTACTAATTAATCGTATTATTAAGGTGAATTATAGTTATGAGAGTTTACAGCTATTCTAAGAGCACACCCTCTCTAGTAACTATTTAGTATAAAAACTCAGCTAAAGCCTTTTTATATACTATAGTAAGCTAGTAGTTTTTACTATATACTTCTTAAAAATCTATCTTATTTAAGCTATCTATACTACCTAGGTGACTACTTATCTAGGTAAAAGAAAAATAAATAAGCTACTTCACAACCGCTACTACTAGAGCTATATAGGCAAAAATATAGATAACTATATAGCTATATATAAAGCTTATAGATAAAGCTATATACCTTATAATAAGACTTTAGGCTTACTTAAATTACTACTAATTCCTAAGCGAGTATAGTAAGACGTCTCTATGGACTTTAAGTTCTTTTTTTTAGATAAAAAAGAATATAACTATGCTTTTGTTATTATAGACTAGCTAAATAAACACTACTTCTTACTATCTTACTATAAAACAACTACAGCTACTTAAATAGCTGATATATACTATTACTATATCTAGTAAGTATTTAGTTTACTTAAGTTAATAGTCTCTAACCGCGGTCTTTAGTTCATCTTAGTATTTATAAATAAGCTATATTAACTAATAGAAATTAAGTAAAAGCTCTTAATACTGTATTATCTCTAAACTAATAGAAATACTAAAGTTCTAAACTAGTACATTAACCAGCGCCTATGCTTATTTATTAACTACTATTAAGATAACTAGTTAGACCTACTGCCCTATATAGACTAGGCCTAAGCAATTCTACTATATAAGACTATAGGTTTATTATTCTATTAAATTGAGTTTAGCCACTAGCTAATCTATTACTAGAACTAGGAAGAACGTATAAAGATATTTACTATAGTCTATAAATAAATATCTCGTGAGGAAGCGCAGAGCTACGCTAAAGCTTAATATAATATAATAAAGCTAGCTATAAAGATAGCTTAATAAGAAATTGCTTAAGTATAAGAGTAATAGGCTTAATAGGCTAATAAGAAGCGCTATAAGCTAGACTTCTCTATAGAAAATAAGATATATATTATACCTAAGGGCTTTACTACTAGCTGATCTAGCCAAAAGCTCAACTAGTAGATATATAGACTCTATTCTATTATAGGCATGAAGGGATACTCTTATTACCTTAAGCTACTACTATATATACGTATGCTTAACGTCTTTTATATAGACTATCTATAGAAAGCTTCTACTTACCCACTATCTGGCTAAATTGAACTTAAGGAACCGCCTATTAAGATTAATAGGTATTCTGAGTAGCTAGTATAGGAAATCCTTAATAGCCGCCTATTCTATAGCTAACTATAGTATAAAGTATTCTAGCTAGCTTATAACCTAAATCCTACCTAGTATAACGCCTAAGGCTTTATAGGCGCCCTATATAAGATAAGAGACTACTATAAGGCCTATCTAAAGAAAGCAGGACTACCGGCATGACTAGACGTCTAGTTAAAAACATATAAAGCAGAGGAGGATCTGGAAGTAACAGAGAAAAATAATAAGACAGCTTTAAAAACAAGAGTAGTATAGAGACTAGTAAAGAGAAGATTATAATCTAGAGACTTAGAAATAAGCCTCTCTTAGAGAGGGAGTAATATAACAGTACTACTCACTCTACTTACTATAAGCTATATAATATCGTAACTAGCTATGCTAGCTATAATCTAGTATAGAGCCTAGAGCATAGCTAGCTCACGCTTAGGCTATATACTACTCTATTTAAAAATAAGCCCTCTTTATACCTCTTCTCTCTCTATCTTAGTATAGCTAAAATAAAGCTAATTTATTTTATTAATCTGTATTAATACTATAACGCGTGAAGACTGAGCCCGTCATTACAAGTATAATCTTATAGTATTATAGTAAGAGTAGAATTATTTAGATTATAATAAAAAGAAACTACGCTAGTAGATTAAGAAGTTCTATTAAAAATTCCTTAAAGCTTATTATATTCTATTAGATTAGTTATAGAGTATTTAGTAGTAACTATTAAATCTAAATTATAAGTCTCAAGCTTATAAGTTCCGGCTCTGTTGGTAACTAGTCTAAATAAATTCTTAAAAGAAGAAGATATTCCAGCGCGAACTTACCTTAATTAACGAAGTTTATATAATAAAGAAGAAAGAGTAGAGTTATTAGAATTAATTTAATATACTATAATTTATAGTATCTAGTGTCAGCTTGCCTTCCTTCTTAGGTTTTAAGTAGAATATTTTATATTCTCTATATTCTTTATATATATCTTTAGAGTAAGCGTTTACTATTCTCTTTAATAATACTAATTAATTAGCTTTAAACTATTTCTTAAGTTCCTAACTAGCTCCTATGTATTATCTTTAGGTCTATAGTTCTTTTATTTAACTAAATACTTCTACTAATATCTAAACTACTAGTAGTCTAAAATTTACTAAACTTTATACTTAGTAGTGTCTTTTTTAAGTTTAAATCTTATCTATAGTTTAGCATTTTATAGTGCTGGTTCTAATCTTAAAATATAAAAAACTAAGTAAATTCTCATGTCTTTAGGTAGTTATAGTTCATAATTTATAAATTCTATTTATTTTTTAATCTTAAATAGTCCTAACTTAATATAATCCAGTTTTTTTAATAGTTGTTTTATTTCTAAATTTTTTTATAGTAGGAAAACTCTATCTCCCTTCTTAAAAATTAGTTTTTTAACTTTAGATTTATCTTTCTATTGCTTACTGAGGTCTCCTTTCTAGGTAATTTTCCTTACTATTTCTTAATAAAGTTATTATAACTTCTTAATCTTTATTTTTACTAATTCTAATATCTTATTTAGCTTTTATAGTTCTTAATAGGCTGTAGGCTTATAACTATAGTTTATATAAAATAGTAACTTTCCTATAGTTAATAACTTTATAAAGTTATATATAAACTTAGCTATTAATAGTAAGTTAATCTAATTATCTTATTATTTATTAATATATATCTATAGGTATTATTCTAGTGTCTAATTTGTCTATTTTATTTGCCTATTTATTTATAAATAGAATACTATTAGGAGGCGGTGCTTAGCCCCTAGCTTTTTTATAAACATCTTTTAAAATATTAATATAAATAATTTATCTCTATCTGTAATGAATTCTCATGGTAATCTATATTATACTATTAAGAGCTTAATTAGTAATATTACTAATTCATCCGCTTTAATCTCTATATACATGAGTTTAAAGTATACGTATTTTATAAGTTAGTTTATTATAACTAATATCATGTCATACTATTAGCCTTAAAAGGTAGTTATTATTAGTATTTCTGTAATAAAGTTTATTATAACTACTTCCTATAGTTAGTCTAGTAAAGGAATTAGTTATATAAGTCTATATTTCTTATATCTTAATGCCTTATTTTTTTTTGTACTTAATATATTCCGAAAAAATAGCTCTAACTTTTTTTTATATTCCAGGAATCTAAAAGTGTCTGTTGATTTGTTCTATAGTTTTTTTAATTCCTTAATATCCGTGTATTTTAGCTGAATATTAGTTTCTAATAAGTTTAGTCTATAGTGCTTCTAGTATGAAAATAGTTCCTATTTCATACTATTATAATTATTTATAGTTATATTCTCTAATCTATTTTTACTATACATTTTTAATAATAACTATTATTTTAATATCTATTTATAAGCTTTCTAGAGATCCGTCTTTTCTTTGCCTAAATATTATATTATAAATTTCTAGTATATCCCTTATATAGTCTGCTCTTTAACTAAGTGTGTTAACCACTATATTTTCTTTTCCTAATTTATAAAGTATTTAAAAGTTAAATATAGAAACTAATTTCTATTATCTAACTTATTATTAATTTAACTTCTTTATTATTGTGAATGCTGTTAGATTCTTGTAATCTAAATATACAATAATCTAATACTTAGTTCCTTCTAAGTAATGTCTCTATTTTTTAAATACTTAAACTATTACTAATAATTTCTTATTATAAATATTATAGTTTAACTTGGTAGTTGTAAGTTTATGAGATAAGAAGTCTATTAAATGTTTATACCTATTATCTTATATTTATAGTAGAATAACTTCTATAGCTCCATCTAATATATCTATATATATCTCTATTTAAAGCTATAAATTAAATATCTTTAATATTAGTAGTTATTAGAATATTTTTTTTTGTATTATGAAAGCATTTTCTTTGCGTTGTTTCTACTTAAATTATTAATCCTTTTTCAGTAATTCCGTTAAGGGTGATGTGATTTTTAAGTAATTCTTAATAAATTATTAGCAGAATCCCGTAAATCTGAGGAAAAAATAAACTTCTTTATTATTTATTAGTATAGGCTAAGATAGTATATTTTTTGCTTTATTAGAATTAACTGCTATTCTATCTTAGGATACTAAGTATCTTAAGAACTTAATTTCCTTTCTATAGAATATATATTTCTTTATTTAAATATATAGCCTGTGTTCCTTGAGCTTTCGTAATACCTTCTTAATATACTTAATATATTCTTTTAGCGTTCTATTTATGTATATAAGCACGTTATTAAAATATACTATTATAAATACGTCTAGATATTCTCTTAGTATATAGTTAATAATTATTTAAAATGTTATTAGTGTGTTAGTA
This sequence comes from Zopfia rhizophila CBS 207.26, assembly GCA_010093925.1. Classification (NCBI taxonomy): domain Eukaryota; kingdom Fungi; phylum Ascomycota; class Dothideomycetes; family Zopfiaceae; genus Zopfia; species Zopfia rhizophila. The sequence continues at coordinate 135,007 of ML994651.1, forward strand.
AGTTCTATTAGTATAACTAAGTATTTAAATAATCCGTATTTTATTTTAAATACTATTATTTATTTATTTTCCTTAGCTATTTATATCTAATAATATTTATTTTTAATATTAAAAAGGCTGAACTATTTAGCTCCTCTGAGTTTATCTATAAGTTCTAATATTAGTAGTATTAGGTAATAATTCTTAACTATAGCCTTATTAAGATATTTGTAGTTAATATATAGCCGTAACTTACTATTTTTTTTTAGTATAAAGAGTATTAGTGAAGCTATTTTGCTTTAACTTATTTATATATATCCCTTTTACTAATTCTTCTATAAGAATTTTCGTAGTTCTTCTTATTAGTAAATAGGTACTTAGTATAATAGTCCTAGTTTTAAATCTATTTCTTCTTTAAGCATGATTTTATGGTCTTAGTCCTAGTATTCTAGTAATTAGTCTTTAGCTTTTTTAAAGAATCATTCTCTAAATTCCTCTTAGTATTCGTTTAGTATAATAAACGTGGTATCATGAAGTATCGTTTTCTTTATTTATATTATAGCTTTTATTTATCCGTGGTGGTTTCTCCTAGTTCCTATAGACTTTATTTTCTAGTTAATTATCAGATTCTATTATACTAGCTAATCTTATCCTAAGATAAAATCTTTACTGCCTAGATTTATAATTTTAATATAATAATTATTTATATAACCTGCTGCTCTAATAGTCACATTTCTTATTTTAAGATTAATTAGACTTTTTCTAAATATTACTAGACTATTGTCTACGCGTTTTACTTGTATAGGTTTATTTAAAACTTTAGTTAGTATCTAGTATCTCTATATTTACTTATTTAATATAAGTGTTTTACTAGCTTTACTATCTATAAGTGCTAGTGTCTAATTGCTGTTAATATATACGTTTATATATAGCTTATTTTCATATTTTCTCTAGTTTAGTTATATATATATAAGTATTATATTATTTCTAATCTTTAGTTCTTAGCTCTTTAGTGGCTTGGTTATAGTCTACTAGTTTTCTAGTTTTTTATCTATAGCTAACTCCTAAGTAGTAGTTATTTCTTTAGTATTTCCTTTTTAGGTTTATAAATTAGGTATCTCTAAAGTTAGCATACTTCTTTATTAAGTATTTTATATATATTTCTAGTTTATTCTCTATAATCCTAACATTTCCATCCTAAAAAATATTCTTGATATGTGAGTTTTTTGTGTGAGTTTATAGCTAACTATTTTTTTTAGTAGTATTTAGCCTAGTGTTATTAGCATTCTATCTAGTATTTATCCCATAATAGCTATTTATATTCGTCTAAGTTTAGGTTCTATAGTTTATTTTTTGAATTTATATAAACTAGTTCTTACTATAGGTTGAGTTTCTTTTTATTTACTAGTTATTATAATACTTTTCTTATCTTTAGTCCCTTAACACGTATGGCGTGTTTATTCTATCTATAGTCCTTTCTTATATAATTAAAGACTATATATATCTAGTATTTTTTTCTTATTATTCTGTTTACGGCATTATTGCTTTGTATTTATAATATTAGTAAAGGGGTTTTTTTATCCTTTCTGTTTTAATCCCATCCTAATTCTGGATATCTAACGGGGTGGTAGTATATTACGTTGTTTATAACTAGTATAGATATTTGTTTATAGATTTTATTTATTCATATAGCTAGTTCTTGCCTACTTAGTTCTCTATACTATTTATTTCCTGTTAACTATAGTATTTATTAGTATTTATATATTCTATCTCTTAAAGTAACTTCTTAGTGTTTGGTAACATAGTGTTCTTTTTAATAGTACTCTAATTTATATATCTAATAATATCCCTAGCATACGTATTATATAATTATTATAGATATTAGCTTCTTATCTTCTATTATCTCTTAATTCTTTTTTTATTTAAATTTCTGATTTTTCTTATAGAATAGTCTACTTTTCTGTTTTATGATTTTATAGAATTTTTACATCTCCTTCTTAGTTTCTGCGTTGTATTATTAAACTGTTGTTTCTTATATTATAATAATTATATTATTAAGTCGTTCTATTAAATAATCTTTAACTTATTAATATAAAACTTTATATTCTTGTTTGAGATGTATATGATTTCTATATATCTAATATTACTCTTTTTAAATTCTTTTTATAATTATTTCTTTTATTATAATATCTCTTACTTATTTTATTTAGATTATAGTAATTTTAATTTCCTTAAGTGCTTTAGTCTAGACGTAAGCTTTTTTAATATCTAATTATTATTATTTATAATCTTTAATAAAGTGTTTTTGTTTTTTATATTCTAAGTAGACTTTACGTGTGTAGTGTTTTATTTATTTTTTAACTTACTTTCCTTATCCCCTTCTAATAAATATTTACTTAATATTAATATTTATTTTATTATAGGTTTAGTTATTTTTTTTATTTTTTTTAAATATATAAATTACTAACCTTCCGCAGACTTTTTTCTTTTACTTTTATTAATACTAGTAATTATTAATAATTACTATTTATTTAATAATTTTTAATAAGGTACTTAGCCGCTTTCCTCTAGAAATCTTATTTTTAATTCTATTTTTTAGTTCTTTATAGTATATCATAACCAGTAGTTAGTCTACTTAATTAAGTTGTAATTAAATTTATTTAAATTCTATAGTATAGTTAGCTACTAATATTTATTACTTAAGCTATTAAAGCTTTTAGATTACTTTAGTTTCTTTATTAATTTCCCTAAAAATAATAATTATTTCTTGTTTAAAGTATTTATAACTTTTAAAAGCTTATTATATATTATTATTATAATTAGCTAGCCCTGCTGCCCTTAGGTTAAAGTTTTTATTAACTAGATAATTTCTTATTAATAGTTTAAATTAGTATATAGCTCTGTTTATTATATTTATACTAGCCACTAAAATCTAATTCTAATTAGTTAGAAATAACTTTTAATTAAAATAATAGTAGAGGTTTATGGCTGCTATAAAGATCTTAAGTTTATCTTAATTACTATTAAATTTTTTAAGAGGCTATATCTTTACGGTTTCTTTTTTATAATTTATTTTAATTTACTATTACAGATTTATTAAAGCATCATGTAATTTCATAATAGCTGTTTTTTATTTTTAGATAATTTATTATATACTTTTCTATTCTCTAGATATATTTCTAGTTGTAGATAAAGATCCTACTATAACTTTTTCTTCACTACTACTTTTTTCTAATAAAGTTCTTGTTTGTTTTTGTAGTAAGTTATTATAAACTTTTAATAATTAGTTATTAGAATCTATCCAACGGCTTCTCCTACTCTCTTGAGATGGTAATTATAATATTATAAGTTATTAACTTACTAACGTAAATTATACTAGTAATAAGCTGTTTAATTAATTATATAATATTAATTAGTTCTCTTACTTCCGGATTAGATAGCTTATTAGACTTAGTAGAAGTTAGTTAACTTAGTAAGAATAAAAAGAAACAATATAGTAAGTTAAGATTTAATAAAATAGTATTAAACTATTTTACTTAAGGTGTGAATTTTAATTTTAGAGTAATTATAAAAAATTAAAAGTAACTATAAGCTATCTGATGTTTTATACTTATAGTAAATCCCCCATACGTATATTATATACTAATTAGAAGTATATTAGATATTATTAAAAAAGATAAAAGAAAATAAGTTTAGCTCTAGTCTATATTTAGCCTTATTTCTATTATTAGTACTTATTTTTATTATGTTTTACTATAGCTGATTACTTAACCTACTTATCTATTTTAGGTATTATTCTCTATAGAACTTAAACTTACTATAAAGTAATCCTATCTATAGTTTCTATTTTTACTAGTTTATTTTAGCTTATTAGTATTACTTATATATTTCTTTATATTATATCTTCTATAGTAACGCTTTCTTGCTTATGTTTTTTTTTTTATTACAGTCCATAACACTTACCTAATTAGTATATAATAGTAAAGTTAAATTAGAATAGGTATTTAGCTTAGTAAGCTTATTAATAGCTAAGTTATTTTATTATAGTAAAGTATTAAAGGTTTTTATAGTTATTTAGTATTTAAATTAAAAATACAGCACCTTCTAATTCAGGTCTCTATTATTTAAAGTAATATATAATAGCTAGTAGTTCTTTATTATATATCTTATAGTTATATTTAACAGGATTTAGTCTTTTAGAAAAGTAGACTATAGGTTTTAGTTTATTTTATTTATTTTTCTAGAAGAGGACTTTAGCAGTTATATAGTCTAAAAAATCAGCTTCTATAATAATTAGTAACTTAGAATTAAAGTAGCGGAAAATTAAAATAGTTATAAATATATATTTTAAGTATTCAAACGCCTCTTAGTAAGTATTATTAAATTTAAATTAAATATTCTTCTTTATTAGAGCTATGAGTAGGGACGTAATACAGGAAAAGTTATTAATAAATTATTAATAGAAGTTAGTAAATTTTAGAAATACTCTTATATCCTTTACGTTCTTAGAAAATTCCTAGTTAAGAATATCCTTTATCTTATTTAGGTTTATATTAATTCCTTTTATTAAGATTATATACTTAAGATAAGTAACTTATTTTTAGTAGAACTCACATTTATTAATATCAAGTTACAGGCTAGCTTTATTCAGGGCTTTTAAAACTTATTCTATATATTATTAGTATTTGTATAAAAAATTACTATAAATTAGAATATGTTATTGTAAATTAAGCTTAATGAGTAGCTAAAAGACTAAATAAAATTATATTAAAAACCTAAGAATCTAGAAAGTAAGAAGAGTCTATATATAGTAAAAAATTACTAAGCTAGTTAATAGTATATCCGACCAGGAGGTCGCTCTTATAATAATAAAATATCATCAAAATAAACCATATAAAATATATTAAGAAATAGTTAAAGGATATTATTTATATAGTATTAGAATATACTTAGTATATTAGCTAGTCTAAATAGCATAATAAGATATTTAAATAAGCTATATTAAGTTTAGAAATTAGTTAACTATTTATCTTTCTTTATTATATAGAGGTAGTTAAAAGCTAAGATAATATCTAGCTTTATAAAATACTTTACTTTACTAAAACAGGACAGAGTTTCTTAGATTAATAGAATTAAATAATAGTTCTTAATAGTAATAGTATTTAAAGCTTAATAGTCTATATAAAATTAAAAATCTTTATTAAATTTCTTTATAAAAATAACTGAGATAGCTATAGGAGATGAACCTACTTTAATAAATCCTTTAATAAAATAGTTATTAAGATACTTTCTAAGAACTTTTAGTTTATTTTAGAATATTCTATAGAAAGGTCTAAATCTAGATTACTTTTCTTCTTTAAGGATAATCTTATAGTTATATAGATAATATTCAGGTAGTCTATTAGCTTTCTTATATAAAAATATTTAAAAAGTATTATAATACTCCTTTAGAACCTTAGTAGCTAAATTAGTATAGATTTTTAAAACTAAGGCTTTATTAATATTAGCTATTAAAATAATAAAGATTTTATATTTATATTTCTAGGCTATTTATATAAAGGAGGCTGCTTTAATTAGATAAATATTTATACTTAATTTAAAGTTCTTATAAAAGCCTTTTAGTAAAGCTTTTATTAAAAAGTCTTTAAAGCCTTAAGAAAAAGATTTCCTCATAAGGTCCCTATTTAATTTAGTATTAGATTTAGATATAAATTTAGATTCTAAGTAGAAACCTTTTAGAGAACAGTTTACTAAAAGATTCTTTAAATAGATATTAGGTTCTTATAATTAATAGTTTATTTTAACTAACTAGTTATTATATTAAGTTTAAATAATTAGTAATAACTTTAGAGAGTAAATCTATAAACACTATATATAAATAATATTAAAATAAAAGCCTTTTAGTAAAAAGTTTACTAGGAGGTTCCCTAAGTAGGTAATATTTTCTTTTAAATAAATTAGAGATTAAGATAAGTATAGGTAATAAATCTAGTAATAGAAAGTATTAAAAAATAGTTTTTATAAATTATAGTTAAAATTAATTTTATACTTTCTTATTTAAAGTTAGCTAAAAATTAATTCATAGTTTCCTATAGCTATTATAAAAAAATAAATTTTCTTAATATAATTTATATAACAAAGAGTTATACTAGTAGTATATAAAATATAACTTTTTTTAAGACATTTATTATTAAAACCAGTAGAATATAGAACGTTTAGAAGTAATGAAAAATAAAGTTTCTAGATACTAACTAAAAATTTACTAATATAACTTATATTAATTACTTTAGTATTAATTAAAGTAGTAACAAAGTAGGATAAGCTATCTTATTAGATAGTATATAGAATATTCACTTAATAGTTCTAAGAGTCAGTTACTAGGTGAGAAGTCTAAAGATTAATAGAAATCTAGTATTAAAAATGTTCTAGAGAGTAACTTAATACTAGAATAAAGCTTTTAGTAAGCTAGCTTAAGAAGTTTAGAAATATTCTTATCTATAAAAAGATTTAAATCTAAAGAAAGAATAAAAACAGGTCACTTATTAGAGTTAGAATAAACTTATAGATTAGAATTCTAATAAGGGGATAAAGTAGTTTTAGGAAATATAACTATATTTATTATACTTAAAATATTAGCTATTACGCTTTCGGGCTTCTTATTTAGCTAATTTAATAAAAATATAATTAGAAATATTAATTTCTATAACATTAAAATCTCTTTATAATATAAGTTATAACTTAGTAAAACGTAGTGAAGGGAAGTACTAAAAATCATTATTATATAAAAATATCAGATTAGTATAGTTATTTAACGTATTAGAAATTTTAATATCTATTATTACCTACTAGAAATCGTTGTTTAATAACCTTCTTAGCTAAGTAATTAGATTAATTTCATTCAGTCTAATGTTAACAGCTAGTTTATAGAATTTAGTAAAGTAAGTAATAAAACTTTTCTATTCTTAATAAAATTAATTAAGCTTACTTAAGGTAGTAAGTTTTCTATTTAAGTCTCTATATATAGCTTACAGAAAGGTAATTAATTATTCTACTAAGTATATATCCTTATTTATAAAAAAGTCTATAAGTATTACTGGGTCCTTCTCTAGCCTTAAATATATATATAAAAGTTAAGAGTATTTAGTAGAATATTAGTTAGTATTATCTTTAAGCTTATAGTTAAGTTTCCTAATAAAAATATGTAAGTTCTTTTATTTTCTAGTAAATATTAAGAAATCAAACAAATAGTTAGATTTCGTTATTATTAGTAATATAGTAAGTTCTAGTGTAATAGTTAATCTTACGTTTCTAACTATAGCTTAAGAAACTTAAAAATAGGTACTAGTTATAGTTATAAATAGAATTAAAATTATAGGACTTAAGCTACTTCTAAATAAACTAATAACAAGAGCTAGACTTTCTTTAATAAAGAAGATAATAATAATAGAGGTTAAGCTAGTAGATACTTACTTTATCTTATTAAGCTTAATATAAAGAGCTTTTATATTCTCTTTATATTAGGTTTCTTACTTTATTAAGGTATCTATAAGTGATTTATTACTTATTTTTAGAGTTATAAGTTAAGAAATAAGGTCTCTAAGAATTTTAGTAAAATCTAGATTATTTATTATAAAAAATTAGTAAAGACGTAATGTAATATTACAGTAATACTATAAATAAAAAGTTAAGTACTTAATAAGAAGTATTAATTAATTACTAAATATAATATTAGATAATAATTTAAAACATTACGTAAAAAAAGAAAGATTATAATAAATTATAAACTAGAATATTTAAAGTAAGGGCTTATGCACTAGCACGAGGCTAATATATAAACATATAATATAAAAAAAAAGCTTATAAAGAAGGCTTCCTTAAAAGGCTCTTATATTATAAATAGTTACCATAACATCTATTTACTAGGCTAGTATATAATTATAAAGTTAAATTAAAATAAGTATTTAATTTAATAAACTTATTAGTAACTTAGTTATTTTATAGTAGTAAAATACTATAAATTTTTATAATTATTTAATACTTAAATTAAAAAAGTAGCACTTTTTAGCTTAAGTTTTTATTACTTAAAATAGTATATAATAGCTAATAGCTTTTTATTATAAATTTTATAGTTACTTTTAGTAAAACTTTACTTTTTTAAAGAATAAGTAATAAATTTTAGTTTATACAGTTTATTCTTTTAGAAATATACTTTAGTAGTTATATAGTTTAAGAAATTAACTTTTATAATAATTAGTAACTTTAAATTAAAGTAGTTATAAATATATATTATAAGAATTTAAATGCTTTTTAGCAAATGTTGTTAAATTTAAATTAAGTATTCTTTTTAATTAGAGTTATAAGTAAAAACATAATATAAAAAAAGTTATTAATAAATTATTAGTGGAAATTAGTAAACTCTAAAAATATTTTTATATATTTTACATTTCTAGAAAATTTTTAGTTAAGAATATTCTTTGCTTTATTTAGATTTATACTAATTTCTTTTATTAAAATTATGTACTTAAAATAAGTAACTTATTTTTAATAAAACTTACATTTATTAACATTAAGTTAGAAACTAGTATTTTTTAAAGCTTTTAGAACTTATTTTACATATTATTTATTTTTACATAAAAAATTACTATAAATTAAAATATTATTAAAGTAGGCTGTACAAAATAAATTAAAAAACAGTTAAAAAATATTATTTATATAGTATTAGAATATACTTAGTGTATTAACTAATTTAAAGAGTATAATAAAATATTTACATAAGTTATATTAAGTTTAAAAAGTAGTTAACTATTTATCTTTTTTTACTACATAAAAGTAATTAAAAACTAAAATAATATTTAACTTTATAAAGTACTTTATTTTACTAAAATAAAAAAAAGTTTCTTAAATTAATAGAATAGAATAGTAGTTCTTAATAGTAATAGTATTTAAAGCTTAGTAATTTATATAAAATTAGAAACTTCTATTAAATTTCTTTATAAAGATAACTAGTATAGCTATAAAAAACATACTTGCTTTAATAAATTTTTTAGTAAAGTAGTTATTAAAATACTTTCTAAAAACTTTTAATTTATTTTAAAATATTTTTTTAAAAAGAGTTTAAATTTAGGTTACTTTTCTTCTTTAAAAATAATCTTGTAATTACAAAATACTAAAGCTAACATTAATGTTAGAGGGCTTCGCTACGCTTAGCAACAAGTAGTGTAAGAAAAGCTACGTGAAAGAGTAGATATAGAGAAGTAGCCTGAGAGGCAGTGTAAAAGAAGTAGCGTAAGAAAGACAGCGTAAAAGAAGTAGCGTAAGAAAGACAGCGTAAAAGAAGTAGCGTAAGAGAAGCAGGGTTGGAAAAGCAGGGTGAGGAGAGAAGCAGGGTGAGGAGAGAAGCAGGGTGAGGAGAGAAGCAGGGTGAGGAGAGAAGCAGGG
>ML994651.1:144726-282247 GCA_010093925.1 Zopfia rhizophila CBS 207.26
GATTTGGCTCCTACATCGAATTGGATTTGGCTTCTACATTGAATTGGATTTGGCTCCTACATCGAATTGGATTTGGCTCCTACATCGAATTGGATTTGGCTCCTACATCGAATTGGATTTGGCTATCAAGGGGGAGACCCCCTTGGACCCCTCTTTCCCCTACAAGAAGCGTGATTTGAATTTAATGTATAGCTCTAGAGGCAGCTTAGCGTAGGGCTCTAGGGGCAGCTCGGTGCAGGACTTTAGAAGGTAGCTTAGTAGCAGCATCTTTAGGGTTCCTATATTAGTGGCAAGAAGAAGGCAGATCTATTAGTAAATTCTAGTAGGTATACTGGCAACCTATAAGTTGCGTGAAAGAAGTTACGTAAGAAAGGTATTAGTTAAGGCGTTAAAGTATTAGTTGCATAAAAAGTTTCAGTAAAACTTTAGTATTCCTCTGGCATGGAATAACTAGAATCTAATCACGTGACATGGGTTTTTGTAGCTAATAAGAACGCAAGAGATGTGATTTTTCTAACTAATAAGAATGTAAGAGATGTGATTTTTCTAACCAATAAAAACGTAAGAGTTTTTAGTGCAATCTTAGTAGAGTTTTAAACTAAAAATCTTCCTATTTAAATAGAAGAAAGCTTTACTACACTTAGTAATAAAGTTTTTATTTAATTTAGTATTAAATTTAAGTACGTATTTAAATATAAATTTAGACTCTAAGTAAAAGTTCTCTAAAAAAAAATTTTACTAAAAGAGTTTTTAAGTAGGTATTTATTTCTTATAACTAGTAGTTTATTTTAGTTAACTAGTAGTTATATTAAAATTAAGTAGCTAGAAATAACTTTAAAAAATAGGTTTAAGTATACTATATATAGATAGTGTTAAAATAAAAGCTTTTTAGTAAAGAGTTTACTAAAAAGTCTTTTAAGTAAATAGTATATTCTTTTAAATAAGTTAGAAATTAAAATAAGTATAAGTAATAAGTTTAGTAACAAAAAGTATTAAAAAGTAACTTTTATAAGTTATAGTTAAAGTTAACTTTATGCTTTTTTATTTATAGTTAGCTAAAAATTAGTTTATAATTTCTAGTAGCTATTTTAAAGCAACAAATATCTTTAATATAATTTAGATAATAAAAAGTTATACTAGTAGTATATAAAATGTAATTTTCTTTAAGGTGTTTACTATTAAAACTAGTAGAATAAAAAACGTTTAAAAAAAAATAAAAAATAAAGTTTTTAAGTATAAGCTAAAAGTCTACTAATATAACTTATACTAGTAGCTTTAGTATTAATTAAAATAGTAATAAAATAGAAATAGCTATTTTATTAAATAGTATATAAAATATTTACTTAATAGTTTCAAGAATTAGTTATTAAATAGAAAGTTTATAGGTTAATAAAAATCTAGTATTAAAAATATTTTAAAAAGTAACTTAACTTTAAAATAATACTTTTAGTAGACTAGCTTAAAGAGTTTAAAAGTATTTTTATTTAAAAAAAAATTAGATTTAAAAAAAATAAAAATAGGTTAATTTTTAGAATTTAAATAAACTTATAAATTAAAGTTTTAATAAAAAAATAAAGTAGTTTTAAAAAATGTAGCTATATTTTTTATACTTATAATATTAGCTATTATATTTTTAAACTTCTTATTTAACTAATTTAAAAAAAAGTATAGTTAAAAGTGTTAATTTTTATAGTATTAAAGTAATATTATATAAAAAAGTACTAAAAGTAATTATTATATAAAAATATTAAGTTAGTATAGTTATTTAATGTATTAAAATTTTTAATACTTACTATTACTTAGTAAAGCTTATTATTTAATAATTTTTTTTACTATATAATTAAACTAATTTTATTTAATTTAGTATTAATAGCTAGTTTATAAAATTTAATAAAGTAAGTAATAAAGTTTTTTTACTTTTAGTAAAATAAATTAAGTTTATTTAAAGTAGTAAGTTTCTTATTTAAGTTTCTATATATAGTTAGTAAAAAGGTGTGATGACGGGCTCGGTCTTCACGCGTCATAGCATTAATGCAGATTAATAGGATAAGTTGGCTCTATTTCAGCTACACTAAGATAGAGAGAGAAGAGGTACAAAGGGGGCTCGCCCCTAAATAGGGCGGTGCATGGCCTGAGCGCGAGCTAGCCATGCTCTGGGCTCTGCGCTAGATCATGGCTGGCGTAGCCAGTCACGATATCATGTAGCCTACAGCGAGCAGAGCAAGCAGCACCGTCACATTACCCCCCCTCTAAGAGAGGCTCGTCCCTGAGTCTCTAGGTTACAGTCTCCTCCTTACCGGTCTCTGTACCACTCTTGTCTTTGAAGCCGCCTTGTCGTCCTCCTCTGTTACTTCCAGGTCCTCCTCTGCTTCGTACGCTTTCAACCAGGCGTCTAGTCGTGCCGGCGGTCCTGCTTTCTCTGGATAGGCCTCATGGTAGTCTCTTACCTTGTATGGGGCGCCTATAAAGCCTCGGGCGTTGTACCAGGTAGGATCTGGGTCATGAGCTAGCCAGGATGCTTTGTACTGTAGTCGGCCATGGAATAGGCGGCTATCAAGGATTTCCTGCACTAGCCACTCAGGATGCCCGTTGATCTCGATAGGCGGTTCCTCAGGTTCAATTTGGCCAGACAGTGGGTGAGTAGAAGCCTTCTGTAGGCGGTCTACGTGGAAGACGTCAAGCATGCGCATGTACAGCGGCAGCTTAAGGTAATAGGAGTGTCCCTTCATGCCTATAATAGGATAGGGTCCGTACATCTGCTGGTCGAGCTTCTGGCTAGGTCAGCTAGTAGTGAAGCCCTTAGGTGTAACGTACACCTCATCTCCTGTAGAGAAGTCTGGCTCGCGGCGCTTCTTATTAGCCTGTCAAGCCTATCGCTCTTGTGCTTAAGCGATCCCTTATTAAGCTATCTCTATAGCTAGCTTTACTGCGTCATATTGAGCTTTAGCGTAGCTCTGCGCTTCCTCACGAGACATCTGTTTACAGACTGTAGTAAATATCTTCGTACGTTTCTCCTAGTCCCAGTGATAGATTAGCTAATAGCTAAACTTAATTTAATAGAGTAATAAGCCTATAGTCTTATATAGTAGAATTACTTAGGTCTAGTCCATACAAGGCAGCAGATCTAACTAGTTGTCTTAATAGTAGTTAATAAATAGGCGTAGGTACTAGTTAATATACTAGTTCAGAACCTTAGTATTCCTATTAGTTTAGAAGTAATATAGCGTTAAGAGCTTTTACTTAATTCCTATTAGTCAATATAGCTTATCTATAAATACTAAAATAAACTAAGGACTATAGTTAGAGACTATTAACCTAAGCAGGCTAAATACTCGCTAGATATAATAATAGTATATATTAGCTGCTTAAGTAGCTGTAGTTGTTTTATAGTAAGATAATAAGAAATAGCGCTTACTTAGCTAGTCTATAATAATAAAAACATAATTATATCCTTTCTTATCTAGAGAGAAGGACTTAAAGTCTATAGAGACGTCTCACTATACTCACTTAGGAATTAATAGTAATTTAAGTAAGCCTAGGGTTTTATTATAAGATATATAGCTTTATTTATAAGCTTTATATATAGCTATATAGTTATTTATATCTTTACTCATACGGCTCTAGTAGTAGTAGTTATGAAATAACTTATCTATTTTTCTCTTACTTAAGTAAGTAGTCACCTAAGTAGCATGAATAGCTTAAATAAGGTAAGTTTTTAAGAAGTATATAATAGAGACTACTAGCTTACTATAGTATATAAGAAGGCTTTAGTTAAGTTTTTATACTAAATAGTTACTAGAGAGAGTGCGCTCTTAGAATGGCTATAGACTCTTATAGCTATAATTCACCTTAATAATACAATTAATCAGTAAGTAAGGGTCATTTAAAAGAGATAAGACTATAAAAGTATTAGTAGTAGTTATTTTAATTATATTAATAGCTAGCATGCCTCTTGTTAACAGTATAGCTAGGTTATTACTTATAGTCTTAATAAAGCTAATATTAATTTACTCTACTAAAAGAAAGGCACGTGTTTAGGCTGCTTTATTCTTATTTTTTTAGGTCTTTAGTTTCTCTTACTTATATAAGAGCACGTCAGCTACTATATTAGCTATATTAAAATAATAAGTAAATATTAGGTAATAGTTTACTATGCTTATTATCTAGCGTATCTAGTAGAAAGTAAGCTCTTACTTTATAGAGAAATACTCTAACGCGTAGTAATCAGTTAGGGTATTAAATAACTCTATAGTTTATAAGCCTATAAGCTGTAAGTGCTATTCTTAGAGGCCATAGATTACAGCTAATATTTTTTTATTATATATATTATAGTTTATCTAGGGCTTACTTATAGTCTTAGAGTAGAAAACTATAGATTACTAAAAGCTATTCTCTTAAAGCTATAATAGTATCTCTATAATAATCTTATTACTTACGTCTGTCTCTATACGTGTCTGGTGGTAGAGTAAGTAATAAGCTAAGATATTATCTAACAGCATTAAATCTTTAGCTTACTAGAAAACTACTAGCTTATGTTTACTAAAAACATACTATATACCCTTCTTAAGTAGCTTAGTAAGTAGTTAAATAATACGTCTATAGTCTTTTAGGAAAGCTCTGTAGAAATTACAGAATTTTAGGAAAAATTATAGGCTTTTAACTAATATAGGTACTAGCTATTTCTATATAGTAGTAATTTTCTTAGGGTCCTTTTAGATCCCTTCTATACTAATAATAAGGCCTAGGAACTTCGTTCTAGTAATAGTAAACTTACTCTTCTTAATATTTATCTAGAGGCTTATATTCTAGAGATATCTTAGTACTTAAATAACATACTCCTCATACTACAGCAGGTCTTCAGAGTAGATTAGAATATTATTAAGATAAATAGTATAAAAGTTATCTAGTAGGCTATAAAGCATCTTATTAATATAGTACTAGAATATAGTAGGGCTATTATAGAGACTAAATAGTAGCACATAATACTTATAATTCCTATACTAAGTATAGAATATAGTTAGGTCCTCTATATCCTTATTCAGACGTATATAATAAAAAGCTTATTATATATCAAGCTTAGTAAATACTCTTATATATGCTAGGTAGATAAAAGTCTTCTGAATTAGCAGAATCAAATAAACGTCTTTCTTTATAATAGTATTAAATTTATAGTAGTTAATATAAAAGCGTTACTTTTTTTTAGGCTTTTTAGTAAATAGTACTAGAGAAGTATATAAAGCGTTACTGTAAGTAATAACCTCTTATTTAAAATAGTTATTTAGATAGATCTTAATAAGCTATAGCTGCTTAAGAGATATACTATATAATAAACTTAATATTAGTATATTTTTAGCTATTAGTTTAATATTATAGTTAACACCTTTATAATGTGGGGGTAGTATGTCTGAGTTTTTTTTTAAGAAATAAACCTAAGTTACACTAGCGTAGCTAGGATAAAATAGTTTCTACTTAATAAGCTATTAAAGTTTCTCTTTTTCTATAAGGTCCTTGTTTAATTAATAGGGCCCTTCTAGTAAAGATTTTACTAAAAAGTCTTTAAGGCCTTAGGAGAAAGACTTTTTTATAAGGTCCCTATAGTTTTAGATAAGCTTATCCACTTTATAAACGCTAGTATACCCTAGTATAGTTTCTTTCTATTATATATACATTATAAAGGTAATAGCTTTTATAGTATTAATCTTAAGGCCTGTCTTAAAGAGGTCTTTATGTAAGATAAATTAAGAATAAAAAGTTTATTTATTTAGCTCTAGCTATTGTTATAGGTAAAGCTGCTCTTTTATTTTCCTAAAGTTCTTTTAATATATAATACGTTAAAATAAGCGCTAAGGTAGCTTACGGGTATATTATAAAATTACTATATTTATTAGCTTATCACGTCAGTCAGTATTAGCTTAGTGTGAGGGATTAATTTTAGTTAATAAATTTTATATTAAAATAATAATATTATGCTTATAGTTAATTAGCTTATTATCTAGCTATTTAAGTACTTACTTTTTATAGTTAATTAATATACCTATATCTTTAAACAGCTTACGGCTAATTATAAGGTCGTAGCGGCTAGTATTATAGAAAATAAAATAGGTTAATAAATAGTAGTTATCTAGTACTAGATTAGCCTAAAAGTACTTATTTACTTATCTATTTAGTCTATTATTATAGCTAGCTAGGAGGATAGATTCTATCTAATAAGTTTTTATCTTAAACCCTTTCTTAATAGCGCGTATGTATTTTAGGTGTACTAAAATAAAACTACTAACTCTAGTATTAAAAAAGCCGCTTAGCTTAATAGCTAGTCTGCTAATAGAGATATAATAAAACAGAGTAAAAGCTAGTCTACTAAATAGTAGTTAGTAAGAGTTAAATTAGTTAGTAGCTTTAGAAAATAATCTTAAAAAAAAAACTTCCTCTAGAGTAAGTTTTTTCCTAATAGTTTCTTTATAATAAGCTAAAACTTCTTATTATTACTAGTGTCTTAAAGCGTATAGAGCTTTTTATTAATATCTATAAGCTTAATTACTTTAGCTATAGCTTAAGTAAATAGTTAGTAGTTTTTTATAAAGTAACTAGATTTCCCATAATTATAGCAACTAGCTAGCTTAAGGATGGGTATTAGTAGAATAATAGTAGCTACTATATAAATTAGGCGCTTAGTTTTTAGGCAAGACTACTAAATTAATAGTAATTAAGTCTTTCTAGTTTTTCTATTAATCTACTTAGTAGCTTTCCTGATGCTAAAAGCTAGCTCTCTAGTAAAGTCTTAAGCTAGGTTTATATACTTATTATACTAGTTATAGTACTGCTATTAGTAAATGCCTATCTGCGTATATAAAGCGTCTGAAAGCTTCTTATAAAATTCTTCTATTTATTAGTCTATAAGTAAGCTGTGTTCTTAAGCTAGGCAAAAGAAATCACTTTAGAATATAGTAAAGTTAGTAAGGTTTTTAAGATAGAGCTTTTAGAAATTATGGTAAGTATTAAGTCTCTTATATAAATCACTATACGTCCTCTCTAGATAATTTATTATATACTAGTAGCTGACTAGCTACTTACTCTCTTTTATTATATATATAAGTGTTAAGAGGTACTAGTTAGCAGGACTCTCTATATATATATATATATAAGAGATAATATTCTCTTAAGTAGCTTACTTACTAGCTTTAGTAAATTAGTCTTAGTTAATATATACCTTATCCTTTAAGATATTTCTCTATTAATTAAAGATAACGTCCTTGCTGTTCTTAAGTATTAGTAGATTAGAAAATTATACTAAATAGCTATTATCTTAATAGCTACCTACAGTAAGCGTAGCTAGTAAAGTAGTAGATAAATAGAATAATACTTAAAGAGTTTAGTTACTAAAATCTCTTATATTAAAACTATTATTAGGTCCTACAGTGATATAGCTAGCCTAGTTCTAAGAGATCTATAATAGAGCTATAAAGTGTGTCTTCTTTACTAGTATTAATAATAGCACTAGACTAGCCTTTACAGAGAGAAAGGAGTATATATTATACATAAATTTCTTTATCTATACCCTTAGTGTCTTAATCTTATTCTCTTAATCTACTACATGCTTAAGTGTGTTATTTAGTAGCTAATAAAGCTTAGTAAGCTTATCTCTAACTTTATTAAGCTTAGTTTTAGCTATATTAAGCGCTTTTCCTAGCGTATTAGTATAGTTATAATATATGAATACTTTAAGATAGCTATACTCTAGCTCACTAGTAATTATCGCTTAATTAAGAGTTATTAAGGTAGAAAGCGTAATCTTTATCTCTTAAAGCTTATAGGTATTAGTTCTCTAGGTAGTGCTCTTAGTAGTAGCTATAAAAAGTTTTTTATTATATCATATCTAGATATAAAGCTTCTTAATAGTATAGTCTTCTCTAATTATATTATTAGGGTAGTGCGTGGCGGTACACTTAAGCGACTTAGAAATAAACGTATAGTTATTATTAATAGCTATTGTTTTAGAATTAATTTTTATCTCTAGCGTGAAGAGCTTTCTTATGGTTCTAATTTATTTATTCTTATATTTATATAAAGCTTCTAGCCCTTAATAGGGTAAAGTAATTAGCTAATTCTTTAGTATAAAGAAGATAAGCTAGTAGTGCTTATAGAAATTAGTTTCTCTAGTAGAGAGAAAATAAGCTAGTAGTACTTACAGAAGTCAGTTTCTCTAGCATGAAGAAGATAATAAAAAGAAGAAAAAAAAAGAAAAGAGATTTACTAAAGCTCTTATAGCTCTCTTCTAATCTAATAGATATATTACTTATTATTATAGGTCTTTTAGTTACCTGCTAAGTTACTCTTAAGGCCTGCTATATAAAGCTTATATAAACTATTACTTAGAATTTTAACTACCTACTACTATAGGGCTTTCTAGTAGAGATTATATAGTTAATAAACTAATAACTCAACGTAGTTATGTAATTAATTCTCTAGATATAGTTATTAGTAAATTAAATACTTAAGTTAATTATATAGCTTAACCTTAATATTATATCGCCATCATCCGGCCGAGTTAGATTAATTTTAGTATAATATAATAATAGGCTCAGTCTTCACGCGTTGTAGTATTAATATAAATTAATAGAATAAATTAGCTCTATTTTAACTATACTAAGATAGAGAGAGAAAAGGTATAAAGGGGGCTTACCTTTAAATAAGACGGTGTATAGCCTAAGCATAAGCTAATTATACTTTAGGCTCTATACTAGATTATAACTAGTATAGCTAGTTATGATATTATATAGCCTATAGTAAGCAGAGCGAGCAGCACCGTCACAAAAAGCAATTAATTACTTTACTATATATATATCCTAATTTATAAAAGAATTTATAAGTATTACTAAAAAAGAAATAGTTTTAAGTATATATATATAAGCTAGAAGTATTTAGTAAAATATTAGTTAATATTATTATTATTATTTCTATTTACTGCCTGATTCAGTCCCCCTAATGGGTCCATGCAGGCTAATTCCTTCTATAGGAAAACTTACTAATAAGAAAATCTATTAACGTGCTACACTAAAGGGGCGCTAGTGCTCTACTATCATAGCACTTCTTTTCTACCTTCTTACCTTTTATATAGTCTGTAATTTTAGCTATTACGCTTGCGTCTTGTGAATAATCTCATTTTCTTCTTTCTCTTTTACTCCCTTTTTCTGTCTTCTACCAATTGTCTATACTCTGGAATAGGTAGAAGTTGTCTATTTTCTTAGTATTAATTACTTTTACTACTCAGAACTGAGCGAGTAATTCTGTTCTTATAAACTATTTTACTACTACTTAAGCACTACCTCTCTGGCTTAGTATTCTTTCTAGTTATTCTAATAGGAATAACGTTATTAGTTTAGTTCTCTTTAGCCTAAGGCAGTAAAGAAGAGTATGGCGTATAGTTTGCACTAGCCAGCCGCAGTTACACCATAGGAATTTATTTGGGACCTCTATTTTTACTAGCCAGGTATTGAGGCTAAGGACTTCTGTGTATAATAAGAGTAGAGCAGTGGCTTCTGCCTTTAAGAGTCTTTCATAAAGTGGGATCGTAAGTATTTCCTATGGGGTGCACTAGGTAGATGCTGTCTATTCTTTTACTATGCTTTACCATCAGCGTTATTACTTTATATCTACCTACTTTAAGATAAGGGTGGCTGTGCGCCAGCGGTGTTAATGTCTACTAGTACAGTATGCTTGTGATTCCTCTGTACATCTCTGTCCCCGCCGGCGTTAGTGGTTTCTAGAGTTTTCTCTTACGGAGTAGGCCAGGACTTCTTTCTTACATTCTTTTACCCGGTTTCGAAGCTTTTCCAGTAGAGTTGGTGGTCGTGTTGCAGTCCGCTGTCGACTCGCTAGCGATGCCCAGATATCGTCTAGGGTACTTGCTGTCTTTTTTTCCACTAGGTCCTAGCTAGTGTCTAGGCCCCTAGGGTCTTATCTAGGTTCCTGATACTCATGCTACTTGTGTCGAACTTAACGGATCCGGTCGCGCTAGGTCTAGATAGTAGAGAGTTAACTAGGCTCTCTATGGTGCTACTTTCAGGCTGTCTCCAATTGCGTAAGTAGTCTGTCGCTATGCATGGGAGGACTCTTAGTAGTTGTACTCTAGAAGTTTGCACCTTAAGCAGGCCTCTAGCAGCACTCTTAGAAGTTGAAGAGAAAGGCGATACCTACGCCATGTCCGTGTACATAGCCGGCCTGAGTACGAGTCAGGTTCGCTCCAGCCTTCTTAAAGAAGTTGGAAAGAAAGGCGATACCTACGCCGTGTATGCGTCTACAGTTGGCCCGAGTACGAGTTAGGTTCGCTCTAGCCCTCTAGGTTCTACTCTCTTAGCCTACTGACATGCGCATCTGTTCTCTTCGGCCACTATACTATCTCTTCAGGTAGCAACTTCGTACGTAGGCTCTACGCCGGCGACACCCTACTGGAGGCAAAAAGCGTGCTCTCTAGCACAATCTGAATGCAAACTGGGTCACTTCTATGCTATGAATAGGTCACTAGCCCGGTTCAGCCTCCAGCACCTCTAGTGTGAGTAGAGAGCGTATTACCTGCGCCTTTTATTGCTACCTCCTCAGTCATAGTATAATACCATAGCTCGCTAGCTGCCTAGGTGCCACCCTAGAGCTAGTTTCCCGTTACCTATAGAGGTCTCCCTCTGTAGGCCGTTCATGTCTTGTAGGCGAATAACTTAAAGGCTTTACCTAGCCAGCGTAAAGCCCCTAATTACATTGCCTACTAACCTATTCTAGTCCTGCCATATGTATATCTAGATGCGGTGCGCTGTCTTTAAGGGGGCGTTTTGGTATCAGTGTTAATTCAACTCGCCGGGGCAGCTCAGTCACCTGTGTCCTAACTTAACGGATCTGTTAGCTGCCCTGTGACCCTATTAGTTAACAACTTCCTTTACTCCTAGTAGTGATACTTAGGCTTCGTCTACGCCCTCGCCGCGCCAGCAAGAAAGGCCATGCGTGTTGTAGAGTGCTGACGCGATCCCAGAGCTGGTTAGAACTGAGGGTGCCCTGTCTATCCGCCAGGACGGCTTCAAGTCGGGTGGTTTTCGTATCCCAGTATCCCTCTGTGCAATCAGTTAGGCTGTGTAGCCAGCGTTGCGCAGTCGTGTCGTTGGCGCGTCGTGATGATGGCTTGGCGCGAAAAAATCTTCGTCGCAAGGCCTCAACCTCGACGACCACCCATAACTCGACAGCGCGTCGTCGGCGGCTCGATGCAGCCCCCTGGGCTCAAGGCCCCTAGGGTCCTATCTAGGTTCCTGATGCTCGTGCTACCCGTGTCGAACTTAACGGATCCGGTCGCGCCAGGTCTAGATAGTAGAGAGTTTGCGAGGCTCTCTGCGGTGCTACTTTTAGGCTGTCTCCATTTGCGTAGGCAGTCTGTCGCCATGCAGGGGAGGACCCTTGGTAGTCGCACCCTAGAAGTTTGCACCTTAAGCAGGCCTCTGGCAGCACCCCTAGAAGTTGAAGAGAAAGGCGATACCTACGCCGTGTCCGCGTACACAGCCGGCCCGAGTACGAGTCGGGTTCGCTCCAGCCTTCTAAAAGAAGTTGGAGAGAAAGGCGATACCTACGCCGTGTATGCGTTCACAGCCGGCCCGAGTACGAGTCAGGATATTAGTTAATATTACTTTTAAGTTTATAGTAAAAATTTTTAATAAAAATAAGTAATTTTTTTTACTTTTTAGTAAATATTGAAAAGTTAAGTAAATAATTAAATTTCGTTATTACTAATAAAGTAGTAAAACTTAATATAAAAATTAACTTTACTTACTAAACTATAATTTAAAAAACTTAGAAATAGGTACTAGTTATATTTATAAATAAAATTAAAATTATAAGACTTAAACTATTTTTAAATAAATTAGTAAAACTTACCAAATTTTTTTAATAATAGTTACTTAAATAGTAAAGTAAAAAAAAGTAAACGTAGTTTATTTTTAAACTTATTATAATTTTTTTAAAAAGTGTTAATAAATTTTTGTTATTATACTTACTAATATTTTAACTATACTTACTATTATTTTAGTACTTTAGTAAATGCGTTTTATATTATAATTATTTCCTTTTTAAATAATTATATAAGTTTTATAATTAAATAAAAGTATTTAAAAAGTTAAATATTTTATTAATAGTAATAGTAGTAGTAATAATATAATATAATATAATATTATAAGAGTAATATATATAAAAACTTAAAAACTTAAAAAAAAGTATTAATTAA
This sequence comes from Zopfia rhizophila CBS 207.26, assembly GCA_010093925.1. NCBI lineage: Eukaryota > Fungi > Ascomycota > Dothideomycetes > Zopfiaceae > Zopfia > Zopfia rhizophila. The sequence goes on from ML994651.1 coordinate 156,980, forward strand.
TTATTATATATAGTATTAAGTAATAATTTAAAACGTTATATAAAAAAAATAAACTATAAATAAAGTATTAAAGTAAAAACTTATGTACTAGTATAAAGCCAATTTATAAACACGTAATATAATAAAAAAGTATATAAAAAAGCTTTTTTAAAACGCTTTTATAAGATATTATAAGTAATTACTATAATATGTTTTTACTTTTTTAATTAACTTTTAATATATTATTATTTTTTGTAAGTTTAATAAAAAAAGTTTATAATTATTATAACATTAAAAAAGTAAGTAAAATTATATAAACTAAAAAAAGTTTTAAAAAAAGTATTAAAAGTAGAATTTAAAATTTGTTTAAAAAGTAAAAAAATGTTTAAAAAGATTAGAAAATAGTAAAAGTTATATAAAAATAATATAATAAGTAAAAAAAAAATTAAAAAGTATAATTAAGAGTTTTACTTATACTTTTAATATATTATTAATATATGTTAATATAGTATTATAATATTATAAAAACTTAAATATAATTACTTTTAAAGTTTTATTAAGTTTAAAGTAATAAATATAATAAAAATAAATAATTATTTTAAAAAAAAATTTAACTTTATTTTTTAATACGTATTTAGTATATTATTTTTTTATAATAACTTAATAAAACTAAGTTATTAAATAAAAAAAAATATATTATAAAAGTTTTTTAAAAACTATTTAGTTATATATTAAAAGTTTAGTTTATTTTTATATAAATATTTTTTTAATATAAAATTAATAACTAATTTAGTTAATTAATAATTTTACTCTATTTACTTATATTAAGCAAATATTAAAGTAATATAATTACTTACTTTATTTTACTATAATATATTTTTATTTTTATTATAAACTTTTTATTTTTTTACTTTATTTTATTAAATTTTTTAAGTAATTATATTGTAGTACTTAAAATAAATTACTAAAATAAAGTTTTATAAAATTAGTTTTTCTACTTTTATATAATAAAACTTAAAAACTTAATAATTACTATTAATATTTTATTAATGTTACGGATGCGGGCTGAAGGCACTATATAAAAAAATATCACCATATAATATTACGTAATTATGTTAGTTAGTAAATAGAGAATATTCTTACCTACTTTATAGCTAGTAGAAATAATAAATTTTTATATAACTTTAAGACTTTATAGTATTATGTATTGTGCATTTCCGTTATAATTAATAGCTAAAAACTTTTTTTAGATAACTAGAATCTTTTAATTTACTAGGATTTTATTTTCTAATTAGAGCTACTAGACTTACTAGAGCTATTAAACTTACTAGTAATATATTTTTATACTATTTAAAGTCTATTATTTAAGCCTAATATTTTTAAAAGAATATACTTATAGTTTTTACTAGTTTTATTAAGTTAGCTTTACTAAGTACTATATAAATTTAATTATATTATAATAAACCTACTATTATCTAGAGTGTATAAGCTGTTTGTTTAGAATAATATATACTTTTTACTTAAAAGTAAAAGAATTTATACTATTTAAATTAATAAACTTTTATAAGTAAGTATGCTAAATAAATTAATTAATTACTACATAAATCTACTAAAAAGCACAAGTAATATAAATTTATAGTTATTAGAGAACTTAATTATGTTATTAGCTTATAGTTATAATATATTTTATAAATTATACATACACATTTCTAGAGAATGCTTTTTAAATAATTCTTTTTAATTATACTAAATCACTATATACGTTAAAGGTATTTATTTTATAATATACTTAAATATTTAATATTTATTAGTTTTTAAATTTATAATTTTTATAAATCGCATAAGTGACTAGCACAGTACCGTGGAATTAACTAATTTCTAAATAATTTTATATATTAAGTTTAGTAATCTATAAAGCAGGAAGTTTAACCACTGAGAATCTAGTTAACATAAGGTATTAAAGAAAAAAAAGAAATAATTAATATCTAAGTCCATAATATAAATAATTTCTTAGATATTAATATTAATTATAAATGTTATAAAGTTCTAAGTGTAAGTATAATCTTAGAAGATATTAAATAAGTAACTCTAGAACTAGTATTATTTATATAAACTAAATTTATTTTTTTAGTTAATACTAGAAGCATGTTTAAGTAAGATTTAATAGTATTATAAATAATTAATACATCTAAAAATAGCAATAACTTATAGTATAAGGAAACTAGATTTTTAAGATATGATAAAAATAAAAGATGCTGTAGAAATAACACCACTTAAATAACCTCACTAAATAAAACTAAAGAAATTAGATAAGAATTAAGTAATAATAATAAATATCTAGCTAAATAATAAGCCCTACTATATTAAGTGTTTAATATATAATAAATAGATGCTTTTTTATATAGTTTATAATAACTCTAAATAACATATAAGCTAGAATAAATAAGATATAATAAAATTAGTAAAACTAGTAGACTATATAGTCTAATTATATAAGTTTTTATATTAATAAGATAGGCTATTTTTAACTAAATCTTCCTATATTATTCAGAAAGAAAGACGTAGTCTATATTAGATAAGATATATATATATAAGATATATTTATCTTTATTAACCATATTTAAGACGCTATTATGTTATGTAGTGACTAAAATAAGATAATTATTAAACCTAAAATTTTATAATACCTATAAGGAGATGCTTTTGAATAGTTTACTATAATATTAATAAATATTAAAAAGAATACTTTATACTATATTCTAGGACTGAAAAGATAAAAAAAGTGTTTAGTCTAGCAATTCCATCCTCTCTTTTAGAAAGTAATAGATAATTTATTAAATATAAAGTATATGCTTAAGAATATAAAAATACAGCACTCCATAAAACTATATATATATATAATTATTTAAAATACGAAATTAACAGAAATACTAGATATAGTTATGTAGTTAGGTTTTATATAAAATAGACTATATATATTTCTCTACAATTCTATTTCATAACTTATAGCTTAAATAAAAGTTTCTATCTTTATTTAAGTATTAGGTAAGAAGTGAGAAATTTAGTAAAATCTTATATAAATCTATCTTAACACAGGAATAGGTGTAAAGAAATTTTATTTATTAAAAAATTAATACTTAATACCTAAAACATACTAACATAACTAATTCTTATAAAACGGAGGAATTAGTAATAGTTCTAGTTAATTTATAGAAATAAGCTAGTGTTAGTATAAGAATGGTAAATATATTTATTAATTATAGCTATAATAAAACACAAATGTAGTGAATATAAATAGAATAATTATATAGATAATATTACCTTTAAAATAAACCCTTACTATAGGAAGTAGAGACTAATAATCTATTTATAATAAAAAAAGTACACTAGAATAAGATATTAGTATAATACGATACTATTATAATCTTTCTAGTTAAATAATATAGAAATAGTAGATTTAAGTAATTAGGATATTAAGAAATAAGCTTTCTAGAATAGAATTTAGTACACTAGAGTATAGATAGCGTATAGGAATAAAATAACTAGCAGAAAAAAAGAGATAGCATCTAAGCTAGATAAATTATAGAATTTAGAAAATAAAAATATAGTTAGTATATGCTATACTTAGGTCTAAAAGAAGCTAAAGAAATTTTAGTATAAATATTATAAAGTAATATACTTATTAAATAATAAGCTACATATATATTTTAAGGAATATAAGAAGAAATTACTAATAATAAAAGCTACTAAAGGTATTATCCTAGAACTCTAATATATAATAGAGATAATTAAGTTAAATGTGAAGTTATTTATAGGTAATAGTAATAATTTTCAAACCTAAAGCTATTACAGTACATAAATAGTATTAAAATTAGAAAAAGAATTAATTTCTATTTACTTAGACTTAGGGAATATTATATTACTTATAGATAAAAACCTCATATAAAAATATTACCTAGAAATTAAAATTTATTTAATAACTAAATAAGTGGGAGTATGCGGAGTTGGTAATAACCTAATAAAAGTCTTAAAATTCATTATTCTTAATCTTTTTATCCTAGGTTATTATATTAGCTTGGATAGAAAGAAAGTAAAGGTAATAGTATATCTTAAGTTTAAAACACACTTAATAATAAACTTACGTATAAATATTCTACTTAGAAATAATATACTTATCCTAAATAGTATTAATATTAATAGTGTGAATTAGATAATAAGAATTAGATTATATAAGAATTTTAAAGTACCTTTTATTATTCAGACAAGAGACTAATACCTTCTAAACTAGTTAATAAGAACTATAAAGAATATAACAATACTAAGTAATATAATAGTATTTATTTAAATTATTATAAATAGGAAGGAATAGCTCCTAATGAACTATAATTATATCTTTAATTTAGGATATAATCTAAAAGAACTAGGCCTAGCTAGAGGACTATATTTTTAGATTATAGATATAAATATTAACATAATATATATATATATAATATTAACTAAACTATTTACTATTTAAAAAGAGTTTAATTTTATTTATTATTATTATTTTTTATTTACTGCCTGATTCAGTCCTTCTAATGGGTTTATATAGGCTAATTTTATGCTATCTAGGTAAATAAAAAACCTCTAAAGGAAACATAAAAGATAATACTTTAAATAGTATTTATATTATATTAATAGAAAGAAAAATACTATTAGATTGCGCTATACTAACATCTTTTAAAAGTATCTATATTTTTCTTATTTTATTTACTATTTAAGCTATTTTAGCTACGTCTGTATATTATCTTTATATAGCTATATATCTATCCCTAGCTCCTTTTAAGTCTCTTTTATGTGTATATATAATTATCTTAATAATTACTTATATTCTACTTAAAAGTACGTAGCTACTAGAGGGATCTTCTTTTTTATTTTTTAGTTAATAATAATAAAATATTTTTTAGTATCACTTTAGCCCTAGAGCTTAAACCTAAGTTTTTTTATTATACTATAAATAATTAGGGGATATGTTTAGTGCTTTATAAGAATATCTAAAGTCCTTATAGCTAGATACTTAAGCTATTAAATAATATTAAAATAAGAGACTACTTCTGCTTATAGCCTTAGAGCATAGATTACTTATATATTATATATATATACTATACAATACAATATAATATAATATAGGAGAGAAGAAATTATTAAAAAAATATTTCCTATTAATTTAAATAACTAAATATGTATGTTGAGATATGGTGGTTGTATTTTTAAATCTTTACTAAAACTCACCCTCCTAACAAAAAAAATTTTATATTATTATTATATTATTATACTAATATTATATAGCTATACATATATCTCTATATTTACTTTAATAGTCTATTAATATAATTTTAATATAACATTAATAGTAGCTACTTTAGAGAAATATGTATATTATATATTATATAATAGAATTACTATAACTTATCTACTTAATTTTCTTATTATATGCTGTAAATATATAAGTTTTTTAATTTACTTCTTAAGTCTATTTTAGTAGTATTATTATTTATATTCTAGATAAACTAATACGCACATCCGTCCTTTCAGGCTATATAAATAGTGTTATTAATAAGAGTATAATTCTTCTCCTATTATAAAGCCCACTATATATAAGTATTTAAAAAAAACTATTTATATATAAGGCTATATAAGTTTATTAAGACTCTACCTTATAAAGGTAAGCACTTTAGAGTTATTTATTACTATTATTATATATTATACTCTATAATTTCTTTTACGCCTAGTAGATTGCTTCACGTTACCTATATTTTTCTTAGAGATAATAAACTATCTATATCTTATAAAAATAAACCTAGTAATAATTTAATATTATATAACTATTAGTTCTTTAGTTTCTTACTAACTAAGCTTATATTCTACTGTTTTATTAAGTTCTACTTAAGTTTATTTAAAACTAATAACTTGCTGGTGGCCTAAGTCTATAGTGTTTAAATAATAATCTAGGTATAAACTAGTTAGTTTATATTAAGAGCTATAAGTATTATATTATTTAAAACTCTCTAGTAAGTCACCATTAAAGCATATCTAGCTACTATTATTTAGTTATTAAGTTTATTAAAAATCTATTATTAAGTCTCTTATGGGTGGCTTGGAATTTTAGATTATTTCTATTCTTAATATAACACACTCTTAAAGCAGCATAAGTATAGAAATGTTTTATTATATTATTAAACTAAAGTAGCTAGTAAAGCAGCCCTTTAGATAAAATATTAAATAGTTTTTATTTAATTTCTTTGTTTTTTAATTAGTTGTCTGTGCTTAGCACTTAAAAACTTTACTATTCTAATTACTTTAAAAATTAAGCTTTTAAAAAGAGTTTTCTAGTAATACTAAATATTATATACTAGTAATAGACGTAATCCTTACTATTAGTTTACTCTAAAGAATAAAATAATATAAAAAAGAACCTTTTTATAATAGTATAGGTCAGGTCGTGATTTTAGTATTTTTTTAAAAATTTAATATTAGCTAGCTCTAGTATTTTAAACTAGATAATTATATAGAAATATAATAAAATTTATATATTCTTACAGGCGAACACGCACTTTTCTAAAAGATAAAAAAAAATATAATTTTTAATAATTACTTATATAATCTAAAGATAAAGCAGCTTCTACGTGAAAACATTAAGATTAAATAGAAAATAAAAATAAAGACTAATCTTTATAGTAAGTAGGTTAGTTACTATACTAATATAGTTAAAACTAGTATAAGTAATATTTAGAAAGAATAAGAGCTCTCTAAATTACATAAATTATACTAAATTAGAAAAAAAAATAAAGAGAAGCTTTTAGAGTAATAATATATAGTTTATAATTAATAACACAAAGAATCAACGCAATTATAAAAAAGTATTCTAATTTATTTATTAATAATAATAAGGTGGTTGACTTTCTAGAGGATAAATAATTAAAAATTTCTTTTATAAATAACTAGTATTTAGTTAGAGTAAAGCTTGTATATTATATATATCTACTCAAACCTAAAGAAAAAAAGCTAGTAAATAAAATATTTAATAAACTTTAAAAGGAAAGTAAGCTCTTATAATTAAAAAATAATATACTATTTACTTTTCTAGTATTTATAGTCTGGAGAAACGTGATAGTTAATAGGGAACTTATTTAAAAAAAATAAGTAATTATAAATATTTAAGAATTAAATAAGATTTTAATTAAGAATAGCTATTTAATTTCTAGTTAGAAAGATATTATTATACGTATATAAGAAAAGAGTTTCCTATTAGTAATTAATATAATAGCCTATTTCTTTTAGTTTTCTATATCTAGTAAGGATCGCTATAAAACCCTAATAATCTTATATAAAAAGCTAAAAGAATAGAATATAGTATTTATAGAGTATTACAGTTCTTCACTGTATGCTTAGCAGTAAACTAATAAGGTAATTTAAGAGTCTAGCTATTAAAACTTCACATACGAATTTATTAATAATATGTTAGTAATAAACTATACTTTAGAAAAGTATCTATAATACTTTAACTAGCTATTTATAGTATTTATATAAAAGAATTTTATATTAAGCGGCCTAAAAGCGTATCTTGGTTTTCTATTAGTAATTTTACTTAAATAAAGAGTTAACATATTTAGAATATATACTTTTAAGAAAAAGCTTATAGTAATTTAAAACTTAGGATTCCTAAAGACACTTTAAGACCTTAAAGTATACATTAGTCTAACTAGATAGCTTTAATAGTATATTAAGTATTATTATTAGCTTATTAAACTACTTATATATAAAAAAAACTAAACTATTAAAGAAAATACTAAAGTCTGGTTACGCTAGAATATACTATACGAAAATAATATTCATACTATAAGAGAAGAAGAATCTTTAGATCTTATATTATATAATTCAAAATACCTTTAAAGATGTATATTTTCTAGTATATTTTAATCTAAACTATTAATTATATATAAGCTTAGATGCTTTTAAGAAATAAGGTTTTAAAGTTATAATTTATCACACTAAAAATAATCTAGCTAATATGGAGGATATTAAGCGAAGTGATTTTTAGCTAATTTACTTTCTTTTAAAGCTTATATTACTAGTAGAGTAATTATATTAGCTTATAGAGCTTAAAGTAATATATTTAATCTAAACTATATAAAGAGTATAGTATATAATTAACTCTATACTTAAATTAAAACTACTAATTATGCTAATAGATTATGCTATAATAACTAGTATAATAAAGCAAATATTCTTAACTAGTTTATTAACTAATAAACTAAATATATAGCTTATATAAGTTTCATAATATCTTTTACAGTACTACCTAAATATATAATATATTTTAAAATAGTAATATATAGTACTAGATGCCCTATTAAGGCTTAAGAACCTTAAAGGAAACCTAAAGGATTTTAAGATAAATATCTTAGATAACCTATTAGCAGAAGTATATAATATAGGTATAAAAGACTTTCTATATACTTACTATACTATAGTAGTAAGATTAAATAAAAGCTTTAAAAACTAGTTAAAGAGAGTATATAAAAAAGACAAGTACTAGTTAAGCGTAATTAAAATTTTGAAATTATATAAACTTAAGATAAATAAAAAAGAGACGCTAATCCTATACATTTTAAGAAAAAACCTTTTTTATTATATTAATTAATTAGATAGGCGCTTACGGCTGGTGATACTAAAAATACTTTAAAATAATATTTTTAAGTAAGCTTATAATAAGCGGTATTATACTAGTTTCTATAAAGTTTATAAAGCTATTAGAATAAATTATTACATTCAAAAGCTTACTAGGTACCTGGACGAATATATTAATTACTATTAAAAATATAGTTAGTATTAAATAAGATGTTATAAGCTATATAGTTAACTCCATCTAATCTAAATACCTCTTATTTTATTTAATATAGTTATAATTAATTTCATTAGGGGATTACCAAAGAATAAAGGATTTAATATATATATAATAATAATATATAAGTTCTTAAAGAAGATAGTGCTTATCCTAAAACGAAAAAATTAAAATATAAAGAAATAAATATAGCTATTTTTAGTAGCTCTAATTAATTAGGGTATTCTATATATAATTATTAGTAACTAAAATAATAGATTTATAAAGACACTATAAAAAGGTATTTTTAAAGCCTTAGAAATATAAATCCTTATATTAATTATATACCACCTATAAATAGACGGATAGTTTAAGTAGATAAATTAAACTTTTAAAATTACTCTAAGGTTTTATTTAGTAGAAGGGTATAATCATTAGATTAAAGCATTACTTATAATTTAAAAAGTTATAAATAATTCTATAAACACATTAACTAGTTTATTATCTAATAAGATAATTTATGGCTTTAAGTTTTCTAAAAGATTGCTAATTAATCACCTGTTTAAATATATATTAAAGGAAAGAGAATTCTTACATAAGAAAGTAGCAAATACGCTTATGTTTATAATAATTTAAATAAAAAAAAGATATAATAATAAGTATATTCTATTAAGATTAAAACCTAGAGACTTTATTAACATTTAGTTTTATAAAAGATTCATAATTTCAGGAGTCTATTAAAAGATTAGATAATAATATAAAGAACTGTTTTTAGTTAAGCAGATAGTAGAAAATAATATAACTAAATTAAAACTTCTATCCACCTAAAAAATCTATCCTACTATATTAATTAAATACTTAGAACTTTTTAATTAGAATGACTTATATGGGTGACTAATTTCTAAGAAATCTAATATAGCTAAAAATAAATATAATAATAAAACATTAGTATACTTTAAGATTAAAAAGTTATTAAATAAACGTATAATAATAGTAAGAAGATATAAGAAGCCTATTATATAATACCTAGTTAAATAGAAAGATTATAACTCTATATATAATAAATAGATAATAGTAAATTATATTAATAAGAAACTTACTACTAAATTTAATAGATTATTACCACTAAAAAAATAACTACTAACTATAAGTAAAGAAAGGAAGTAAAAGCTTTAGTATTTAAAAAATAAAATAGTAGTAAAGTATAATCATTTAAGCAAGTATTATAGCAGAAAAGTAAATAATTTTTAAAATTAAATAAAAATTTTTAATTTACAGTGTATGGTAGTTAGCTTTTACTAGAATTTAATTTAGTATTAATTTTATTTAGCGACAACAGTTACGGCGTAACGTTATTTTAATTATTATAAAAATTTAATTTTATTTTTATTACTATATAAAATTAGATACATCACGCGTCCGTACTAATAAAACTTTTTAAGTATATAAATATTACTTTTACAGTTAATAAAACAATCCTATAAATAATAATATAGAGATAGAGTTAAATTTTAAGAAACTTTAGTTTATATATAGACTTTCTAATTATACTTTTTTAATACTTTATAATAAGAGAATAATAATTACTAAACTTAGTTTAAGTATTATATAAACTATTATTAATATATTAGATAAGAGCTTAAGTACTATCTTCTATTATTAGCTAGTTCTATTTAATAATAGGAAAAACGAACGTAATAATATCTAGTTATAATATAATAGTAGTAATATAAGGTTCTAGAATTACCTATTTTACTATAACTAACTAATTAATATTACTAAAAATAATCTTTTATTTACTGGCGTATACTTAATAGATAAGCACGTTAGCTAGCTTATTACACTATAGAAAGTAAATAATATTAAGAAAGATATACTAATTAAGTATTAACTAGCTAATTTTAACTTATAGAAATAGATAATACTAAACTATAAACTAAAGAATCACTTTTTTATTATAAATAAAGATAGAATAGTAGTCTTCAGACTAGCTAATAAAAAATAGTATTTATTATATAAAGAAGTATATAAGGCTAATAAATAACATTAAATAGCGCAGAACCTCACGCAGGATAAGAATAAATAATTTTAAATTATATAGAACTTATATATAAAGTAAGTAATTCTTATTCTTTTTAGTATTAAAATAATAAAGAGTTTAGTAAGCATGAAGCAAGGCACACTCCTTTTACTAAATATTAAATAAGTATATTAGAATTATATAGAATATATCTATTCAGATAACTCTACAGAGCCAGATCTAGTTTTATTAACTATACTTAATAGGCTTAAGTAACAGGAGCTACTATTATCTTTAAAAATAAACTAATTATAAAAAAACGTAACTAATAAACTTTATATACTAAGTAGATAAAACCGTCCATAAATAATAAAAGACACTAATAATAATAATAATAATAAAAAATTCTTAGATATTAATGATCTTAAGAAGATGGTACTAACTATAGAAAGTAGAAAAAATATTAATACTCCATATAAAGACAAATAAAGCGTACTTTTTAGAGCTAATTTATTAAAGTTTATTTTATAAAATAATACAGCATCATCCGCAGTTATTACACCTAGTTAAAAGATATAAATATAGAATATTAGAAATAATAATATTAAGAGCCTATTTTAGAAAAGACATAAGCTATAGCTTTATATTATAACTAATAAAAAAAATTAAGCTTACTAAAAAAGATAAATATGTAAATAATAAGAAATAAATTATACTAGTAATTATTAAATAATAGATACTAATACGCACAGAGAGCTTATCCGTGTACTTAATAAATTATAATAAAATAAAACTAATTACTTAATACTAGACTTATAAGGACTTAGCAGCTAATATACTTATACTTTTTATATAAAGTTATATATATATAGCTAATATAAATAAAGCAGCGTTTACTATTCTTATTAAGTATTTTAATTAAATTCAAAATTAAATTAGTAGTTATTAGGAGAAGAAGATAGTAAATAATTAAATAAAACTAGTAATTTTATTCATAACACACTAGCAGAACGCATAAGTTAAATAAAATAATATAATAGAATTAAGGATTTTACTAGCTACTAAACTATTATAGTAGAGTAGATATAATGTGTTTAAAATATATATTAATATAACTCTATAAAAAAATATTAAAATAATTAATAATAAATTTCTATTAAATAACATATACATAAAGCGTGCACGTGGAGTTTTTTATTTAAAAAAATAAATATATTATAAGTTAAATAACATATATAAAAAATCTATTAACTATAAGACACTAATAAAAGTATATTTTTATTTTAGGAAATAATTAGTCTTATATAGGTAACATTAGCCAGGTAATATAAATATATTTAATTAAAAAAAAAAGTCAGGTAACAACGAACTCTTGGAGTTAATAAAATAAGATTATAAAAAGAAGAGATTTAAAGAGCTAGAAGATAGTATAAGTAATAAAAAAAATAAAATAAAACTTACTAACTTAGACCTCTACGTAGTTAAAGAGAATATATTTAATATAAACTTCTAAATTAATTATTTCTATAACACAGAATATGATGATTAGTTTAATGCTAATAATAATAATATTAAATTAACTAGTTATAGTCTAAAGAAGAGCCAGCAGGGTAAATAAGACAATAATAGTAAAAAATAAAAAAAAAAGTAAGATTATTAAATATAAAAATACTCTATTAAGTTAAATACTAAATAGTAATAAACACATAAAGCTATATAATAAATATAAAAAAAAAATTAGAACTTAAATAATAAGAAGATAGAGTAGTTATAGATAAACTTACTATAAAAGTATAATCTAAATAAAAAGACACAAGAACCAAAATATAAGAGCAATATTAGAGATAATAAATCTAATAATTTAATTAAAGTAATACTAGTTTCTTAACTAGCTAACTCTATACTTTCTAGCTTAAATAGTATAAAATATAAGTAAGTAATAAAAAAAGAATATATAAAAGCGTTATATAAAGACACTAAAAACTAGCTATATACTCTAAAAACAACAATAAATAATCTTATACAATTAAAAGGTTATTAAACGGAATAATATTATAGTGTATATTAATAGTGCTATATAAATAGTACTTATATTTCATAATAAACTTACCTTAACTAAAGAATTAAAAGAAGATAAGAGGAACTATATATATAAAAAATTTTTATTTAGATTAGGTATTTTTATATAGATACGTACGTTTAGCTTACTCTATATAAAACATAAATAAACATTTTATTACATTTCTTATTATTATAAGAGATGTTTTATAAAAGCACTAATACTTTCTTTTCTTTCTTTTTAATATTATTTCTTTAGGTAATATGTCTTTATGAGGACGTGAAGAGCTTAAGAAGTAAAAATATATTATAAATATAAACTAAAAACACCATATAAAAAAACGTCACCATATGATATCACGTAATAGTATAGTATTATATAATTATATTAGTTAATAGATAGAGAATATTCTTACCTACTTTTATAGCTAGTAGAAATAATAAATTTTTATATAACTTTAAGACTTTACAGCATCGTGCATTGTGCATTTCCGCTATATTAATATTATATTAACGAATTATTTATATAAATATAAAAATATATATATAGTTATATAACGTTAGTATAATAATATAATAGTAGTATAAAAAAATAAAAATAAAAATAAAAATTTGAGTAAAAATTTAAAAATATAATTACTATATTTTAATATTTATATTTAGTTATTTTAATTAATAGAAAATATTTTTTAATTAATATTTTTATATTATTTTATGTAGTATATATATATATTATATAAGTACTTTATACTTTAAAATTATAAATAAAAGTAGTTTTTATTTTAATATTATTTAGTAGTTTAAATATTTAGTTATAAAAACTTTAAATACTTTAAAATAGTATTAAATTATATTTTTTAATTACTACTAAGTATAGCAAGGTTCTTTCTATTTAAATAAAAAAAAGAAAAACTAGAACTTTTTTATATAACTAATATTTATTACTAAAAACATAAATTTTTATTAAATAAGTATATAATTTACTAGTTTAGTATTTTTTTTACTATATATAGCTTTTACTTACTTTTTAGCTATTTAAATTTTAACTTAATTTTATTTAATATTTTAATTACTATAAACTTTAATTATTTTTTATATAACTTTTATAATACTACTTGTTTCAATATTATTTTTTTAGTACTACTATTTTTATATTATTTTTTTATACTACTTTTTTATACTACTTTTTTTATACTAATTTTTTTATACTACTTTTTTTATACTACTTTTTTTAATACTACTTTTTTACACTATTTTTTTATACTACTTTTTTATACTACTTTTTTTATATAAATTTTAATACTACTTTTTTAATACTACTACTTTAGTACTACTTTTTTATTACTACTTTTTTTATATAACTTTTTTATATAACTTTTTTATACTACTTATTATTAAGTATTATAAAGCTTTTTAACATTTATATTAATATTTATATTTTTTATAGTTATAATAAAAATACTTAAGTTTAAGTTTTAAAGTAAAGTAGTATTTAGTTATATTTTATTAGCTTTTTAATAAAAAAGTAAATATATAAATTTTTTTAGTAGCTATATACTTTTAAATAAAATATAAGTAGGTATTAAAATAATTATATATTAAACTTTTTTTAAAAAAAATAGTAATAAGTATATAGCTTTATAAAGTAATATATAAATATAATATAAATAGTAAAAAAAGTATAAAAAAAGTATAAAAAAGTATTTAAATATATTTTTATATAAAAACTTTAAATTATTAGTATAATATAATTTAAAATTGTTTTTTTATTAATATAGTATAAATACTATTTAAAGTATTATTTTTAATATTTTTTAATATTTTTCTTTTATTTAATTATAAAGAAATTAATTTATATTATTATAGTAACTATTTATAATACTTTTATAAAATATAAAAAATTTTTATAAACTTTTTTTTATATTATGTATTTATATATTAGTTTTTTACTAGTATATAAATTTTTACTTAAATACTTTATTTATAGTTTATTTATTTCTTTTTTTATAATAATTTAAATTATTACTTAATACTATATATAGTAATTAATTAATACTTTTTTTTTAAACTTTTAAATTTTTATATATAACATTTTTGTAACATGTATAAACTTATTAAAAAAACTAAATTAAATAGTAAATTAAAAAATAATAAAAATAAATATACTTAAGTATTTTTTTAATACTTTTAGTAATTAATCAATTTGTTATAGCTTTTTTTAGTTTATATTTATTATTATTATATAATTTAGTTATTATTATATGTAATTTATATAACTTATAAATAGTTATAATATTATGAACATAAATACCTATTTATTTATATTTAATTAATTTATATTTAAATAACTTTTTTATATATTATAATAAAATAGTTATAAATTACTATAATACAAAAGTAATTTATAATTAAGTTAAATATTTAGTAGTTATATATATTAAAAAAAATAGTATAATAAAATTTTAACTATTTTATTATATAGTAATATTAAAAAGTATTTAATAATAATAAAATATTAAAAAAAAATACTAAATAATAATTTTTTATTACTATAGTTTGTTTATAATTTAGTTACTTTATTTTAATTTTAATTTTACTAAATTACTTAAATTACTTTACATTATATACTAATTTTAATTTCTATAATTTTAACTTTTTTTTTAATAAAATTACTTAAAAGTTTTACATAATTTTACTTAAAATTCTTTAGTTTTATTTAATAGTATAACTCTTTTAGTTATTATTTAAATAACTACTTTTTAGTATAATATATTGTATAACTAAATAAATTTTATAACTAAATAAGTTAGTTATTTTTTAACTTAATAAATAATATATAAATTTTTTAAAATTTTGCTACTACTATTTAATTTTATATAAAAAAAACCTTTTAATTTTTTTAAAATATAAAACCAGTTTTTATAGTATGTTTTATTAATTTATAATTATAATAGTATAAAGTTTATATTAAAACTAAAGTTTTTATATTATTATTTTTACTTTTAGTAACTACTCTAAATACTATAAATTTTTATAATAATTTAATTACTTTTTTATTTATAAAATTATTTTAAGTAATATATTTAACTTATATATTATACTTTTTAATAGTTTTTATATTAACGTATTTTATAAGCGAGCTGGTTAAATAAGTGAGCTAATTAATTTATTAAGACTATATATTAAGATATTTAATACTATAATATCTTTACTTACTAACCTATAATTAATTTCTAAAGAAGCTCAAATACAGCTTACTATCTAAGCTCTTAAAATAGGCTAAATATTTAGTCTCTAATTTACTACATGTACTTTTAATGTTCTCTTCTTAAGTCTATAAATATAACGTGCTGAAATCACCTTATGACGTAATATTAAGCCCAATTTAATAAATCTAATAGCAACTAAAGAGGAGGTAATAAAATAGTATATATTTAAGCTAGATTTAAGAGAATTTGCCTCTCTACTTAATGCTATTTAAGAGATAGCTAATAAATTATTAGCTAAGTAAGAAAAAGACCTAATAGATATAAACTAGCCACATAACTTTATTAAGTGCACTATAGGGCTTAAAATAAAGTATAATCAGAAACTAGACTACTAGCGTTATAAATAGGAAGAACTAGTAATTATATAAGCTTAGTTTAACCTTATATATAATATAAAGACTAAATATAGTATATAAGATAAAAATACGTACAACTTTAATAAATCTAGCTTTTAGATAGGTATAATAACCTAGTAAAAAGTCATTACAGGCTCTAAAAGACAGTATTAACTAAAAGTTATTTAGTTAGGTAACTAGGAGTAGGTTATAGTAATTTAAGGTATTAACACATTAAAGTATACACTTCTACTCTTTATTATTTATAAAAATAAAAACTATCTTTTTATCTAGTACTAGGAAGTTAACATACCATTCTAATAGACATTTAAGGTCTCTAATAACGGCTGGATAATAAATAAGTTTAGTTTCTAGTGGTTAAAGTACTTTAATACGTATATAAAAGAGCGTACTATAGGTGTATACCGTCTATTAATTCTAGACAACCACGAAAGCTATAACTTGCTAGAATTTACTAAATACTGTAAAGAGAATAAAATAGTTACTTTATATATACTGCTATATTTATTACATATCTTATAGCCACTAAATATCAGTTATTTTTCGCTGTTGAAAATAGTATATAGGTGCTAAGTCAAGAAGTTAATATATAACTAGTTTAATTATATTATGAAAATAGAGTTCTTACTAGCCTTCCGGGACGCGTTTAATACGTCTATTACTAAAAAGAATATCTAAGAAAGTTTTTAAAGTGCTGGCCTAGTTCTATTTAATCTAAATAAAGTAATATTAAAGCTTAATATTTAATTACGTACGTTTATATCTCTTACTATATAAGATACTCTATAGCAGTTAAAAATCTCTAGTAACTATCTCAAATTTAGGTCGTAATTAAAGCTGATTAGTGATAAATTAAGTAGCTTATTATCTTTCTTAAAGGAAGAGTTTAATTAGCTTATTAAAGGCACCTTTTTAATAACTTATTAGATAGTGTTATAGCGCGATTAAATTACTAAGCTTAAAGTAGCTAATAAGGTTATAAACTAACAGAAATAGTGTAAAAGAAAGCGTATCTAGTAAAAAAAAGTCCTTACCTTTAAGGCTAGCTTACAGTTAGTTACTAAGAAATCTACTACTATAATTTCTAGTAGTAAGAAGAGTTAGAGTAATACTAGAGTAAATAAAATTAAACTAACTTAAAGGTATTATAAAAACTATAGCAGGACTAGACATAACACTTAAACATACTAAATTAATAAAGAATCTACTATAGAATCCAGCAACGATAAGGAATTAGAGGTAGATTATAATAGAGTAGAGTAGTTTATTATATAGTTTATTATATTTAGTATAATCTTAGTAAACTAATTAGCTTATTTATTTAACCAGCTCGCTTATAAAATACGTTAGTAGTTTTTACTTTTTTTAATTATTTAGTTATAATTATAAGAAACTATATAGTTTATTTAGTACTTTTTATAACTTTTATAAAAACTATTATTATAAGTAAAGTTAAATACTATTAAAAATTATATTAATAATATTTAATTACTATTTATTATTTTTAATTTATTATACTATTTTAAGTAACGTATTTCATGGGTGAGCTGTACAAACGGGCGAGCTGTACACTTTACCAAGACCCCATCAAAGTACTATCATTCATAGTATTATTACTCAACGGTACCATTAGTTATAGTACCGTTCTCATTACTACTAGATTCTATAGTACTATCTTCATCAATTTTGTATGTTCGAGCGTTATGCCTAGTCCCACTACAGTTACTACAGCGTCTTTGAGTTGGTTCAGCCCTATCTGCCCTTGCCTTCCCACAACCCTTCTTACTACTAGAACTCGCAGTAGTAGGGTCCTTAGTAGATTTATCCTGGCCAGTACCAAAGCTAAGTACTCCTCCTTTCTGGATACGCTTTCTTTTACGCTGCTTTTGTCGAGATGCGGCCTTATTAGCTTATAGATGATGAAGGGTGGAATCACGAACCCCAGCGCGCTGATAGCTAGGATTACTGTAACCCACTCACGATTACCTGGCTGAAGGGCCTTTGGTTGACTCCGTCTCTCAGAGCCTATAACAACCTTCTGCTGAGTTATTATGCCCATTTGGAAGCCAGATTTGTCAAAGTTGTACGTGTCTTTGTCCTGTATACCGTACTTGGCCTTCACGTTACGTACAAGGTCGAACCAGCCCTGTATAATAGCTAGTTCTTCCTGTTTATAACGCTCATAGTCTAGCTTCTGATTGTACTTTATTTGAATCCCTGGCGTACGCTTGACGAAGGTGTGTGGCCAATTTATGCCTACTAGGTCTATCCCTTGCTCAGCTAGTAGCTTGTTGGCCATCTCTCGAACAGCATTCAGTGGAGGGGCAAATTCTCTTGAATCCAGCTCAAGAATGTACTTCTTTATCGCCTCCTCTTCAGAGACCGTGAGCTTCATTGAATTGGGCGTACAATTGCGTCGTAAGGTGGTTCCGTCGCGTCGCGTCTTTAGGCTCATAGAGGGTACGTTATAGATGCGTGCGGCGTTTCAGAGGCCATGAATTTGGCCTATATTAAGAGCATGGATAGCAAGCTGTATTCTAGCTTCTTGAGAAATCGATTCTAGGTCGGTGGGTGGATGCATGGTACTGTGATTGATGGTGTTGTTTGGGTCTTGGCAAAGTGTACAGCTCGCCCGTTTGTACAGCTCGCCCATGAAATACGTTATATTATTAACTAAATTTATTATTAAAAAAGTAAAAACTAGTTTAAGTATTATAATATAAAAACTTTTTTAAAATTACATAAAATAATACTAATAGCTTTAAAACTTACTTTTATATTAATATAACTTAATACTTTAAAATAAATTTTAGTATAAATACAAAAAAATATTTATACTAATATAATATTAACTATTATAAACTAACTATTTAATACTTTAATAATATTATTATTTAATAATATTAAAATAACTAGTATTTAGTAATTATATAATATGTAAACATAAAGAAAGTAGTTATAATAAAATATTATTATTATTTTTTATATATAGCTTAAATAGTTTAAAATAGTAGTTACTATATTTATTTATAATAAGTAGTTTCTTTATTTTTATTATATATTTTTTATAGTAAAATTATATACATAAGTAAATTAAGTATACTTTAATTTATTATTAGTTTAGTTTATTTTACTAAAAGAAATTTTTTATTACTTTAAAATATAAACATTTTTATTAAACTAAATATTTTAAAAAACTTTTTTTTGTAATAACTATAGCTAGAATATTATATTTAACTATACTTATATATTTAATTATAGTTATTTAGCTATAATTACTAAGTTAAATATAGTACTTAAAGCTATTAATAACTATAATAACTTTAGTAGTTTTAATATTACTTTTTATAAAATTTATTTTATTTATATTATAAATATTATTATTTTAAATATTGTACTTATTTACTATATTCTTAAAAAGTTGAAAATACTTATTAATTACCTTAAAATCTTTTAATTTTATTTACTAGTAATTATACTTTTTACTTTATATAAGCTTTACTTTTAAAGTATATAAAATATAGTTATTTACTTAGTTTTTGCTTATAAGCTTCTTGCCTTAAAAGGCCTATAATATTTTAGTTATATCTTTTAGAATTTACTTATAAAAAAAGTAATTATAAAAAGTAAAATCTAATATTTACTTAGTAAGCATTTACTTTTTATTATTATTAAAGTTTTAACTATTTATAAAAATTACATTATGTAGTTGCTAACTATTAAGGTAATATTATAAAATATTAGAATTTATAATATATATATATATATATATATAGTAGCTTTAATATTAGAAAATTAGCTCTTTTTATATATGTTTATAGTTATAAAAAATTTTTTAAAGTTTTAAAGTTTTCAAGTTTTTAAAATTTTTTTTTGGTTTTTTTAGGTCTATTTATTTACTTTTTGTAGCATACTATTTATATAGAAAAAGTATTAAGTATTTAGTAATAATCTTAGTATAACTAACTTATTTAGTTATAAAACTTATTTAGTTATAGAATATATTATACTAGCTATATATTAAGTAAGTATATTTTCTTATGTTAACTAGCGTCTTTAACAGCTATCTTCTAATACTTTATCTTATTATGGTAACTATCCGTGACGCTTCATAGGGCCTTTCGCGGAAGCCTTCCTCACAAACCTCTTTTCACATCACGTGTTCACGTGTTCACGCATTGGCCTCGCGCTAGCGCACGAGCCCTCACCCAAATATTTCTGTTCGCAGCGCGTCTTGTTTCTTCTTTCTTCACGCAACGTCTTGACTTATCACTTGGTCTTGTACGTAGCAATCCATCAACGCTCCTTTCTGAGCCCTTGACTCTCGTGACACGTCTCCCACATCAGCGCCTCATCAACCTCGCTGGTCTGCACTGTTGGCCTATTACGTCTCATAATATAGTGCTCCCCTTGGATTTTCAAAATCAAATATTCAAAAGGCTCTTTAAAAAACTTATTAGTCTATCAAAAGCGAGTTTTCTAAGACAAAAAGATTATATAAAACGACTGGTCTGTGCACGCTATATTATACACTTACTAGCAGCCTTTTAAAAGCCGATATCCATCTCTTCTACAACACAGCTTATTAGCATTAGCGCCTTCCTATTCTGCTGCAAATTTTACGTAAACAGTTTCTTATATGACTTTTAGTTACTTAGTAGTTCTCTTAGGTCGCAACGGGGAGCATATCAACGTTTGAAAAAAAAAAAATTTTGACATATGGTTTGTAAGCAAATTTAACTTATTGCTGAATCTTACTGCTAACAATATGTATGCCTTACATAGCAGCCTAGGTGGGTAGCTCAGATGAGTTTCTCAAGAGCAGAATTCTGATCTGTCCTGCTATCATTGCCATAGTCATGTTCAGTACCATAGAATCACCGCACTGCCTACCTGGGTAATGAGTCACACTTCCATTTCAACTTCCATCTCTTCAGCCTTCATTTTTATCTACATATTCCTCCAAATCCATAACTTCATCACTATAGTACACATAGCGCATCACACATCATCAAAATGCCAAAACGCAAAGGTCGCCCGACAGGCCGCTGAGGACCAACCGCTTCAACCACCTCTTTCCACTTCCTAATCGCCTCCTCCCCTGCTTCCCCTCCTCATCCACCATACTCTCAAAGCACAACCCTTCAATAGCCCTCCCCTACGCCAAACAACTCTGCATGTTCAGTAAAGTCCTCTACTTCTCCGACTCCGACTCTTGCACCCGGATCCTCTCAACGCCCTACCCCAAAGACGAGAAAAGCTTGAGTAAAAAGTAAAAGATTTTAATCATTTTTTACTGGGCAAGAGTCAAAGCGCGGGTTACTGTTGTAGGGAACTGGTATAAGTTTTGTCAGAATGAAGGGATGAGGGAGGTGTTGTTGGGAG
The DNA here is from genome assembly GCA_010093925.1 of Zopfia rhizophila CBS 207.26. Lineage (NCBI taxonomy): Eukaryota > Fungi > Ascomycota > Dothideomycetes > Zopfiaceae > Zopfia > Zopfia rhizophila. The sequence goes on from ML994651.1 coordinate 178,910, forward strand.
CGGGGAGAGGAGCTGTGTGAGGCGAGTCAGAATGATAAGATGTGGGGGATTGGGTTTAATGCGAAGGAGGCGGTTCGTAATTGGGAACATGCTTATTTGACGAGAAATTCCCAAACCCAGGCAATGGCAAATTTTTCATAGACGTAGTGATCCTTCATTCAAAGCACAATACAGCACAATGTTCCATCACCGACAATGCCACTCAGTCCAAAAATTCATATGCTAATTCGTGATCCCATCACCTCAGCTCATAATGGCATACAGCCATCTCAACCCCTATTTCTCAGCATACCTCGAATCTGCCAGGAGCAATTCGAGAATAGCATCCATTAACTCCTGCTTGACTCCACCTAGACTTTGCAGCCTACTTAATCTTGTACCAAGAGGCTGATCCGCCTTAACAACATCCCAAATCTGCTCTTTCTTGTCATAGTCCATGAAAGCATCATAGATGATCGGCCAAATCTTCTTGGTGGGATCAACGACATCGAGTTGTGGTCCAGAGCCAAGCTCGACGATGCATGTATTGTCAGCTGGGACAGATCCAAGCGAGATGATTGTCCCGTTATCGACAGCTTGGGTAGAATATTGAACTGGACTCGCTTTCTTCCCAGCAGTCATGACGCAACGCATCTCTGTCTTGTTCTTGGGTGTATGCGCAATGAGTCTGATCTTCCAATCTCTGGCCTTGGGAATTGAAGGGTCTGAAGGAGAAGTTGGACCGATCTTGATCACGCCGGTTGATTGCTTGTAGGTGATGGGGGTATAGCTGAAACGCACGTTTTCGGAGCCAGACTCAATGCCACCCTCTTCGATCATTCGGAAGTCACCATCATCCACGCGGGTTCCAGTGCCGTTGTCCTCAATCAAATTGAATGATCCATCCGCGCCGACTACTAGGAGGATCTCGAATGCTGTAGGATTGGGGGCTCCGTTAGACGGACGCCATGCTGCATCCAGAGGAATGATGGCACCTTCACCTGCAAGAACTGGATATCCATTCAGGGCTCGGTGAAGGAGAAGCTCTCGGTCTCCGTCGTACACAATGCCTGTGAAGATATCGACAAAGCGGAGAGGTGGGAGCCAAGCTTTGACAGCGCCGAGATGAGTAGTAGTATCACGAGCTTTTGTGATTGGCGCCACAAGAAGTTCAGTTCCGAAGCGGAATTGGTTCGGTACTTTGTAGGCTTCATCAACTTCAGGATAGTCCCAATACATGGGCTGGACAAGAGGTTCGTCGTTAGAGGCCGACCGCGCATTCATTGTGTAGAGGTATGGAATCAGGCGATGACGGAAACGGAGAGTGTCTTCCATGACGTCACAGGCTTCTGCATTGTACACCCATGGTTCCCTAGTGTTGAAAATGTTGTTCGAAGAGTGCAATCGGAGAATTGGTGAGAAGCATCCCAGTTGTACCCACCTAGTTGTCAGTTCGTCGTCCTTATAGCCATGCATATGACCGCCGATGTCGTGACTCCACCACCCATACCCGATGTTCGATGCGGTTGCAGTAAATTCAGGCTGAAAATCTAGAGAAGCCCAAGTCATTAACGTATCCCCGGAAAAGCCAATTTGATATCTCTGGGAACCCGGACCTGCAAAACGAGAAAGAATCAAAGGTCGTTGGCTTCCTCTGCCGATGTCGAGGAAGTGAAAATGATTGAGAACCCAGAGTGGATCAATGCCTTCGATTCGCGACTTGTCCCCTTGCTGCCAATCGACCCACCAGAAATCAACGCCCTCCTCTTCATGCTCGTGATACACGATATCGAAGTACGCGTCAATGAAATCCTTGTCTGTACAGTCAAACGGGATCTGCTGCTTTTTCTTTGGGTCATAGCCAAGGTATTCGGCAACTCTCTCGTATTGGTCTTCGTAGCCCCTAATGCCGTCTGCAGGATGGACATTCAGCGTTACTTTGAGATTGCGTTCATGGAGCTCTTCGAGGAAAGCAGGAGGATCAGGAAAGAAGTCTCTATTCCAGGTATATCCAGTCCAACCACTTCCATAACCAGGAGGAATGTTCACCAAATGCCAGTCCATGTCCAGCACCGCAACATTCATTGGCACATCGTCATCGTCAAAATGGTCCATGAGATTGAGATACTCCTCCCGTGTGAATGGATGGTATCGGCTCCACCAATTACCCAACGCGAATCGTGGTAGCAACGGTTGGCTTCCGGAGACTGCATAGTATGCCCTGATTGCATCACGGTAGTCGTGGCCGTAAAGGAAAATGTACCCGTCGCTTCGGTCGCCTTTTTTACGGGGTCCTATCCAACCGTCTTCCTCGAATAGCATGGTTTTGTTATCGTCAATGACCGCAACACCCTCACGCGACAAAATTCCCGGCTCCACATACGCCCTTCCGTCCGCGCGGTCCAGCGTGCGCGTTGTGCCGCCCAGATTAGACACATATTGGCCATAGTTCCACTTGGCTGTCACCGGGCCCTTCAATTGTATAGCGAAACCCTCTGAACTGAACTTTTTCTTGTCGTATATAACATGAAAGCGCTTCGTGACAATCTCGATGCCGTGGCCTCGATCCCAAACGTAGAAGTCTGGAACCGACAATTTCCGGCGTATGGCGAAGGTGGAGGCTCTATCTTCAAACTGGCCATCTTCTGCCCACTCGTATCGAAGCAGTCCGTCGGTTAGGACAGTGAATCGGTACTTCTCGCCGGCGACGATGGCGTCCGGATGGGCTACCGGGCTCGTATAGAAGTCGTAACGCGCTAGACGAGGCATATTAAACAAGGTCTCACTTCGGAGCTCTACAATATAACTTGGAAGGAGTGTAGAGCATGGCGGGGAAGGGAAATACAGCGTCGATGATCAATGTAAATAGATGGAGCTTGGACTCGCACCAAGCTTCAAAGAGGTGCTCGTGACCTCGGTCGGCGCAGTCAGACGACAAGAAACTTCGAACGGTCGGCATCCTTTTCACAGAACACCAACTTGAAGGAGGGCAGGATGGCGCATCTTTTCCGGATGGTGCCACAGATGGATGTCAGATAAACGTTCACGCGCGCTACGACCTCATCATGCCATCCAATGTTCCTGCAGATGGTGTGGGGGTGCCCTTCCCGCCAAGCCCTCCACAGAATCGCCAATACACCACCTATAATTCACGGAATGTCTGAATGATGGTTATAAGGAGTAAAAAAAGGGCGATGACAGCAATTCACGCAGTTACAATGTCAAACGACTTCAGTGTATGCACTTGCGAACTCTGTTTGTGCAGAGCCACCTGCCGTTTTCATCCTGATCTCTTCACCCCTCGTCTTCATTCTCAAGAATTTTTCTGGTCATTAACTTATAATTTTGTGCTTGGGACCAGGGAACGAGGAATTTAGGTCAAATATTCTCATTCAACTAGCCATGGGTGCTCGCAACCTATTGTCAGCGGTCATTCCAAGTCCCTCTCCATTTTCTTCGAACGAGGTGCAGCACCTTTTCAGCCGTAGTGGGACACAAGGGGGTGCATCTCGAACTTCACCCTGCACCTTAGCCCCGCTTCCAGCCGAATCTTGAATCATTCTGTCTAGCTACCTGGCTCTAGCTCTACGAAGCTTTCTGTAGCCATAATTACAGGTAGCGCAGAGCAGGAGTGAGGGTGTTGGAGGCGATGTAGCTTGGAGTATCCTTCAGGAGATGTGAGTATGAAATAGTCCTTTCCAGTGCTAATGAGCCTGCGTGCCAGGTCAACGAGCCGTGGTGAGTCCGATTCTGCGTACCAAGTCAACGAACAGTGCTGAATCCTTGTCAACTTGCACAGTGACATGGGCAGGTTGAAAGAATCCAATAACTTCGGCGAGAGAATCGACAGCCTTTTCTCGCGATGCGGAGTCGTTCTCTAGGTCCGTATACTCCTATCTAGACCCCGATATCCAGCATTATGAAGCCTCCTGTAGTCAAAACTCAGGCTGTGTAGAGTCGGGGCAAAACTATTGGAGACGATGTTGTTTGTAGGCGTCAAATCAATGATATCCTTACTCTATAGGCAAGGAGAAGTAGAGCTGCAGGTCGTATTCGAATATACTTAAGTAGTGTACTATTCCTGATGTTTCATGGAGCAGCCTCTAATCGTAAATACTTCGCTTTCAATGCTAGCTCAAGCTTTCGTTGGCTAACCTCAGGTGGGGTCGACCGGTTATGGTCATGCCCAAACACTCCTTTCGAAGCCTATTAGGCTCGACACCCAATTATAGTAGAAGCAATACATGATCTATGTACAATATTTAGTCGACATGTAGCTTTCATATCCATGATATGGTAGTAATAATGAACGTTCCCCGATGTAGAAATGGTCACGTGAACAACATGAAGAGTTGAACGTCAATTGATTTGGAGCGTGCATCAACTGCAACACGAAAAAACTGAAAAACGTCCAGCTTTTGATAGTCTTCAATAACCTCTAATATAGCTCCCACTTCAAGATTGATCTTTCTCAGACTAGGCAGAATCAAATGTAGATTACAACGACACGAATTTCCAAGGTTTTCCGCAAATTCTTCACCATGTCTCAACCTCTTACAACCTCCGACCTCATCTTTCCCATCCAGTCCTTGAACTTCTCAAACAGCCTGCGCTCTCTCAAACGATCCGCGCTCTCTATTCACAACCGCCTATCTTCAATAACCCAAGACGTCAAGTTTGTCTCTTCGGTCGCTGAGGCATACAATCTTCCTCTGGTTGCGAATGAACGATGCGGGAGCTGGTATATACCACCTGAAAAGAAAGTTTCAAGCGCATATTTCAAGAGCACGGATGGCCATACGAACGAATGGAGTTTTAATCTACGTAGGTTGAATCATCACCTTTTAAACGACGTGGCGGTCAATGGTGGGTTAGTGAGTCGAGAATCTTGTGATTCGGGAAGACTTTGTTGAAGTTTCATAGGTGCGTAGTAGTTGATTCGACAAGAAGAGGTAAAAGTAAGTCAACATCAAAGTAGCTTTTGCTTTGATATTTACGTATTGACATGTCAGGCATGCCGGATGCCCTATCAAAAACTATCCCGATATGGTGCTGCGTAATGAACAGAGCTATATTCTCTGGTTCAGGACCTCATCCCTTATATACACCTCCGCATGCCGTCTCACCGTCTGAACATGAGCAGATAGAAGCGAGGATAGATGGTTTTGTTCGCCAGTTTCTAGTAAGTCACTCCTACCCAATCCTAATGGGAGCATCTCATCTAAGAACTCTTATACTTTACAGGATGTATGCAAACCTATGACAGCGGACATGAGGCAGATACTGAAGAAGCCACTAAGACCGCTCTGGGTAATTCAAGGCTCCACTCTCCCCGATTCACCCCCATCCTTCCCAGATTTCCACCCAATAGTCCTCTGCACTGCATCACGACGAGTGCATGGAGGCGAAGTATCCGAAGGAGGTTACATCCAAGGTGCTGCAGACGACCATGAGGCATGGGCTCGCGGACTTACCCCAAAAGTGTTCTGGAACAACAAAGAGAAGTTACTCAGCACGAACGAAGAAGAGCTCCCAGATCTAATTGTAGAATTAGTGAAAGGAGAGAGAAAGTTAGACGCAGTACCCACTTTGATCAAGCCTACTTGCAATCTCTATATCTCATCCAGCCAAAATCTCGACATTTCTGCCTTCGATATCATACTGAGCTGCACCCCTGAACCCCTTGAGACCACCAATTCCGAACATCTTAAGCAAAAGTACAAACACCTTCCATGTGGGACTGGAAAACTAGGATCGCGAGACCTACGAAATCAGCTGCCCCGCATTCCCGGCTTCTTCGAGGCTCTACCCCTAGAATTGGGAAATAACCTGGTATGCTGTCCAACAGGGAAAGACCTATCTGTGGGCGTGGCTCTTGCAATACTCTGCCTCTACACCGACGACAATGGCAAAATCTCACAGACGCCAACTGGAAGAAAAATCGACAAAACCTTCATCAAACAGCGACTGACTTGGATAACAACAACCTCCCCCTTCCTCAACCCCTCTCGCGAGACCCTAAAATCCGTCAACTCATTTCTAATGCCTGATCCTACCACACCTGCCCGGCCACCTCCCAATAACCCACCAGCCTCTATGCTGAAACTTCAGGTGCCAGATGGAGGGTCCCGTCCTCCCTAGTCAAATTCATCTGAGCGCCATTTTTGGCACCCAATGTTCGAATCTGGACGGGGAAGACTCAACCGTGGAGAAAACTCCTCCTTCCTCTACCCCATCAACCCTCTTCACAATCCTCCAAACACACTCCCCATGATCGTTCACCCGAACCCTGACATCTAACCTCCCAATCCATCCCTCCGGCATCGTAACCGGCACCGCAACCTTCACACCCCTATCCCCTATCAGCCCTCCGAACACCTTCCAATCCTCTGTTCTATACTCTGAGGAAGGGGAGTTCGTAACATCAACCAATCTCCAATTTACCGCACGCCGGAAATACATTTATCGGCTCGCAGCAGGAGAGGATGGAAACGAATATATTAGTGTATAGTTTGTTGATGATGAGAAGAGGAATGGGATTGGGGGTTGTTTGTTTAGATGAAAGATTTGGAGTTAGAGGAGAGCGATGAGAGGGAAAAGGCTGGGGAAACCGTGTGGACGTGCAGGAATAGAGAGAGGCATTTGTGTGGAGAAGATTTGTATGCTGCTAGTTGGAGGTTTAGTGAAGGAATAGTAGGAGGGGAGGAGGAAGGTGTGTGGTGGGAGGATCGGCACGATATTAAGGAGCCGAAGAAGGATTACTTTAGTGAGACGAGGTATGAGAGAGCAGTCAAAATATAACAGATAAGGGGGCGACAGGGGACTAAGGGACTGAAAAACGGCCTGGTCTTTACACTTACCTAGGCCTATTTTGTCCAGCTATAAGCTTCTAGTCAATGGCCTCTCACATTCTGCCACCTTCTCTCCCTTCAAAACCTGTCGCGGTTGTCAATTTTAAGGGTGTTATGAGATTCTTTTGAATTCGTAGAGGAATTTATTGTTTCTATATGTGCCCTGGATGGCATCTCCTGACCGCCTCCAGGTGCTCTTCTGCACACCACCTGCTGTCACCTCCCCATGCATAACCGGTAAAAGCCCCATCAAATCCTAATTATCCTATCCCATTTCCATATCTAAATCTCAATAGCAGGCAAAAGTATCCTATATCACGACTTCATGTCCGCCAAGAACCCCGATCCCCCTAACTATTCCTAGCTGCAAGCCCCCTCAAAAGAATCCATTTCTGAAATCATCATCCTCGACAGTTCCTAGAATCTCCACTCCTTCCTCAGGCTCAAGCGGCGCCATAACCTTCGTCTGTCTCTCTTTCTTCTTTTTCTTCTTCCGGTTCTCTTTGGACGACCCATCGACAGCCTCATCCTCACTGGGTGCGAGACCAGCCAAACGTTTCTGCCTTTGCTCCTCCTCATAGGCATCTTTCGCCGCCTGAATCTGTTCTTCCATATCCTTTGCTTCCTCCTTGAGTTGGCGTTCCAATTCCCGGGGATCTTTGAAGACGTCATCGGTCTTACCAGTTCTTTTGAGGTACTCGTTCCAATCGGTAGTACGCTCCCCGCGGACGGCGGCTTTGACTCGGTCAGGGCTGTCGCGTTCTTCTCTCACAAACTTCATTTTGATGGAGCGACGAGTCGTGCCGGGGAACATCCCACTAATCATCTGGAAATCTGTACCGAACATACGAAGAGCGTCGTAGAACTGCTCGGTAGCTTCTTGGGACCAACGCTTCCCCCCACCTACCAGAATACGGTCTTGGGGATTGCGCTTGGTGGCTCCAAGCCAACTCTTAGTGTTGATGCGGCGTGTAAGATCGTCTTCTTCAACTTGTTCTAATAGTTCAGCTTCGCGATTGGCATCTGCTTGAGGGTCGATAACCGTAGATTCGTGTACAAGCACGATTTGACCATCAACTTCACGAAATTGAGGGCCTTGGTGAGTGACACCGTTGCGAGCCTCTCCTGCTCTGTTTAGTCTCTCGTTAACCTCGTCTTGATCCCGTCCGCCAGCGGCAGCCAGCCTTTCCGCCTCCTCTCTGCGGCGTTGCGCTACCCCCGCCCAATTGATCTCACGCATTTTCTTTTCACGTTGCGACAGTTTACCGACCCGGATATTGCGCGATGCTAGATCCTCCATGAAAGTCTTGTCCGTTTCGATCATCCGTTCTTCGGCATCCAAAGGGGTCGATGCTCTTCTACGGCCTCTGCGTCGTAATCCAGACTCTTCATCATCCTCTTCTCCTTCCTTTTCAGCAGTAGACGCCCCATCTTGTACTTCATTAGATCTTTCCCTGACTGTGCGAAAAACATTCTTTTTCTTCTTTGTCACTCTCCTTCGCTTGGGATGTGCTTCATCTGTTGCAGCTGGCTCTTCGGTTTCCTCGGCAGCTTGATTCAAGGCACCTTTCTTCTGAGTCGAGCTCTTATCGTTTCTAGCTTTGCACGGTTTCTTAGTTGGCCCTGTCCCCGATTCATCGTCTAGAGCGGCCCCGGTAGCTTTCTTCTTGCCTTTTGCTTTCGCGCTTTGTGATTTTTGTTTTGCGCGAGCTTCGGGTACCCCCTCTTCATTGTGTGTCACCTTAGCTGTTGTAGCCTTCCGCTTGCTTTTCCCTTTCCCTGTCGGTTGGGTATTAGCTCTAGCTTCTACGTCCTCGTCTATGTCCTCCCGTGGCTGATTAACAGTTGCCCATGGAAGTTTCATTCTTCTCTTCTTTGGTTGAGTTTGTTGTCTAGCGGAAGGAGTTGTGTCAGTTGCTGGAGTGTCGGCCGCAACAGTGTTCTGATCGGTATTTTCGGCTTCAGCAAGAGCTTCAGACGAAGATGTTGCTACTGCTATATTCGTTTCGATATCATCCTCTGAAGTTGGTCGTGCTGTGGGCGAAGTTGGTCGAGTTTCAACAAATTGAGTAGGTTGCTGGGATGTAACAAGAGGTGCTTGTGTTATAGCCGTGACCGTTGACTGAGCAGGTGCTGGTGCTTCCTCGGTACGCTCAGGTGACTCGACTCTTCGTCGCTTTGGCGATCTTCCAGATTCCAAGTCTTCTTCTGTGCGTCGTGGTGTTGCCGACCGAGCGGGAGACAACCCAGATGCACCCTCCCCTCTCTCGGCTTGCTGATTCGAGTCCGCGACATCCGAGGGCTGCGGTGCAGGCTCAGCTGTGGTAGCGAGTGTAGTGAGTGCTATGGAGAGGTGGGATGTCGAAGTCGAAGGCTCAGTGCCAACTGTTTTCGCAGCTGGAGCATCTTGCGCTGCGCTTTGTATATTTTCTTGACCAACAGATGGTTCGGTTGCCGCTGCCTGCTGTGCTGTCTGAGCTGATTCGCTGACTGGTTTGTCCGAGGATCGAGTCTGTCCACTTTGCGGTTCAGCGCTGAGAATAGTGACAAGAGGAGTAGATTGCGCAGGTTGTGTAGCTCCTCCGCGTCTGCGTGATACAGCTTTTGGTGCGAACTTGCGAGATGTGTTTTCTACACACAGCCGTTAGAGTCAGCGCCTTAGGACCCCTAGTAGAGGGACTCACTGTTGATGAAGGTGCTGAAGCCCGTGGCTGCTGGCTTAGCAGCCTGTCCCTTGTCGCTACCGTCGGGCAGCGGCGGCTGTGAGCCTGCGTCTGAAGACATTGACAGTGTATCTCTCCATAAAGCAGTGTGAGTCTTGGTGAACGGCGGGGAAAAGTGGTGGATGGCTTGAGCTTCCTGTCGCGACTTTTATTAACATGATCCGTGCACGCCGCCGAGCCACTAACGCAGGATTAAGAAGTCATGTGATGTAGTAAAGGGTCGACGAGGAAGAATCCCTTCCATCAAGGCCCACCCCGTCCAATCCTCCATCCACTGGGCGCACACGACACCACAGCCCGCGAGCCTCCTTCACTCTCTCTGCATCCGCCTCCAGTCCATTGCCTCGCCCTCTTAATGACTTGAGCGGCTGCAACAGAGCCTTTACCCCTCCCAGAAAACCCCGTCTTCTGGCTCTGATGAGGCTCGAAGCCAGAACCGTCACAACCCCATCGCTTGACGTCGTCAAGATGGAGGACCGCAAGAGGCCCGGTGGGCCCGACGATTCTGCTCCACCTGCAAAGAGGCAAGCTGTGACCGTCAACGGTGCGAAGTCGCATCAAGACGCTGACCTTCCTTGGAAAGATGACATCGAGGTTCGCCCCCAAGTCCACATCCACCTCCTATCGCAACCTACGAGAACGCCGACTAATATTGTATACACTCGCTAGGCCTATCAAAAAGATGCCATCTTACGCCAGATGCGGGAGTACAAGCGGGAAAAGGCCACACTCGAGGCTCAGATCGCCGATATGGAAAAACGCACAAAACATCACGACGACCATCTCCGGCTGATCGATGCTTGGTTCAATCAGGTCAGTAGTCATCATGTGTCCGCAGGCTGTCGTCTGTATTAATTGATTGTAGATGCTAGATGACATCAAAATCATGGCGGAAGAACAACTACCCGACCCCCTAGCGAATGGTACGTGCTTGGAGCATCTCACACTTGATGAGCATAGTGGAAGCTGATAATATTTGCCATCGCAGGACCCGTTAGGCAAGTCCCCGCCTCGCTGTTCTTTGAGGACAGCGAGAACTTCTCAAAGCACTTGTCTGGTCGAATGGGCAAAATCAAGGAAACCATGTTCGCTGTCTTTTCCAGGTTCCCTGTTGCATCCCCGGAAGTAATGGAGCTCCAGGCACAAATATCGGCGCTACTGGCAAAGGAAAAAGAGCATATTTGTGAGATGCAGAGAATTGCTGCGGAAAAGGAACAGATTTCTGATCGTTTCGACATGGCCACACATCGTTACATGATTGCCGAGAAGAAGATTGACCGCATCAAGAGTGCCCAGGTTCAAAAGCTGGAGAAGCAGGCCATTGCAAGTGGTATTAAAGAAGAGGCATCGTCCGCAAGCAATGGTGCTGACACTGTCAATGGAGTCACAGGTGGTACGATTAATGAAGAGATCGAGACTGCTCGAAACGAGGCCGTAGCAGAGTCTGCCAAGAGGAGGGAGCAACTTGATCAACTCGAGGCGGAAAACAAGAAACTGACCGAGCAGGTCACTTCACTTAGCGCCAAATTGGCCGGACTCTCCGACGATGACTACGCTAAAACCGAACTTTTCAAAGCCTTAAAGTCACAACATGAAGATGTGATCAAGCGCATCAACCACCTAGAGGCCACCAACATTCAACTCCGGGAAGAAGCGCAAAAATACCAGGCAGAACGGACGGCATACCGCATTCAAATCGACGATGAGGCGCGCGCCACGCTTAGTGAAACAGAGAGCAACTTGGCGCAGTCTGAGTCTAATCTTACCCGCATTCGGAATTCTAGGGACGAACTCCTGGCAAGGATCGCCATATTGGAAGCCAATCAGAGAGACAACGAGGTATCCAAAGAACAGATCAAAGAGCTGGCAAATGCGCGTGAGAACAGAATTTCCACTCTGGAGTCTGAATGTGAGCGATTGCGACTTCAAATGGCCGAGCAAGAATCTGCAGAGGATCAGCAAGCATCCGATCTGGATAATATGACCCCCGAGCAGTTACGCAACAAGATCAAGTCTCTGGAAAGCCAATACAAGCTTTTAAGCAACGAGCTGCCTTCGATGGAAGCAGCTTGGAAAAAGGCCCAAGCCCTAGCTAGCAAGAAGATAGCAGAGGTCACCGCTTGGGAAGAGCAGGTGGCAAGATCGAAGGCGGACAAGGCGAAGGCTGATCAGAAGTTTTTCGCGGCAATGAAGGCTAAAGAAGCTCTGGAGTCGGAAGTCCGGGTATTACGTATGCAGGCTAGTAAGGGCACTGAAATTGTCACACAATTGAAAGAGGCGGAATCATTGAGTCGATCTCTTGTCGAAAAGTATGAAAAGCAGCTAGCTGAGATGAGGGCTCAAATGGAGGGCCTCTCCATTCAACACCAGGCCCTGCAGCAAAAACTGAACGAGAGCGTGATCACATCCGAGGGCCAAACCAACCAGATTGCCGAACTGAAGAAGGTACTCGAATCTAAGGATACTTCGTACTTGGCCGCGAAACACGCTCAGAGAGACTCTGAAGCGGAGAGGGACAGGCTGAAAGCCCAAGTGGACGGACTTCAATCACAGGTCGAAGTGTGGAAACAAAAGATTCTCGGTAATCAATCAGAGGATACCCTTTTGATGCGGGTAAGTACCGATATGAGATGGATATTACTGCGCCACGTGTTTGCTAACTTGGATATGACAGTCCATGCTCCAATGCCAAGTGTGCAAGAACGCCTTCAAGAACATGGTTATCAAAACGTGCGGCCACGTTTTCTGCGACGACTGTGTCCAGGAACGAATCGCGTCCCGCTTACGCAAATGCCCGAACTGCGGCAAAGGTTTTGGAACCAACGATACGATGCGGGTGCACATTTGAGCTTCTCTTCCCCTATCAGCTCAGTTCGATATCTCGATTTTGTTTGAGCCTTGTTCATGGGGCCGAGTTTTTGGAGCACCAGGGCACCACCCTCACGGGCGACTTTTGTACACTACTCTACTTCAATCCAACCATTCGGCGAGAATTTCTAGCTGCCTTCTTTGTTTCCACATCGGCGATTTCGGCTCGGGCTTCGAGGGTGTTACGGGAGTTGGCGGGCTACTCGTTCAATGGACACTCTGCCAGGGTTTAAAGGCATGACTGAGTGGAGCCCGGCGTGGTCTTATATTGCGCATGTGTTATTAGATCTTCTACTCTCTCCTTTCTTGTCGACGACGTGGCAAAAGCTGAGAATTCTTTAGCTCTGGCATTTGCTTGGACTAGGTGGTAGTGGAGTAAGACTAAATGGAACGGAGTTCAACAGTTCATATTGGGCACTGATGTTGTGATGTATCTGTGGTGTTTGTTTTATGCTTATGCTACGCAAAGGAGTATTGTTACAATATCTCCAAAATATGCTCACCTTATATATGCATGCTGGCCCGCTCTATACTCGGCTTTTATCCTACATCTACACTCTGTTCATATCCTTGAAGTTCTACCGGCCCCCACCGTCTTGATCTCCAAACGGATAATTAAACTTTAGCAACGCATTCAAACCCCCAACCCAATGATCTTCCTCCTTCTCCTCCATTCCTACTACACCACGCACGATACTTGGTACACCGCCACACCATTCTCCGGTCTCACTCTTCACTTCTTCACCCAGGACCCGGACTTCCATACCCACGCCTATTCCTTCGGAGATTCGTTTCCCGTCAATCGATACCTCGACTTCGCGGCCCCGGTTCTTTTCGCCTAGACGTAGGGTGATGGGTGTTTCGGCTGGGAGAACGAGGGGTCGGAAAGAGAGGGAGCGGGGGCAGATGGGTGTTAGGAGTAGTGAGGGGACGAGGGGGTGGACTATGCTTCCGCCTGAGGAAAGGGAATATGCCGTTGAACCGGTTGGCGAGGATATGATCATGCCATCTGCTACAGCCTCGGTCAGGAATCGTCCGCCAACGAAGACATCGATGATTTTTAGGTGTGGCGAGGAGCCGCGGTGCACTATGACTTCGTTTAAAGCGTATGTATCGCCGTCATTGGTGGACCTGTTGATCCTATTCCCGTCGGGTCCGAATACGCCTACTTTCAACCTATTTCGCAACAGTATCCTTGCGTTTCGACTCGATCCCATAGATTTCCCACGTATATCAGCGTACGATAGGGGTTTATCGAGTGGATCGTCGGGAGATGAGGGAAGCGGATCGGGGAACGAGAGTTTTGCGTATGCGTCTACGGCGCCGGACATATATACTTCCCTGAACGCACGCTTATACTCTTTGAATTTCCATTCTCCAAGAAAACCAATCGTTCCCATAGCAAAGGACAGGATCGGGGGGACAGTTGCAGCGTGAGCGAAGAGTGAGGAAGCGCGCAGGATTGTGCCATCGCCGCCGAGTGTGCAGACTAGATCGGTTTTATCTGAGAGGTGCGCTGGAGAGGTGTTCGGGGGTGGTTCGGTGTAGGTGTAGATGGGGAAAGGGACTTGTGAGTGGATTTCCTGCGCGGCGCCGGGCTCGAGGATGATGTTTATGGCGGGGTATGTGCTGTGGAGGTGGTTGGAGTATTCGATTAGGGAGTTTGTGATTCCGGGAGTACGCTTCTTTTTCGTGATGAGGATATTGCGGGGTGGGAAGGGCCACTGGAGAGAGAGGAGCGTGTTTTGCGGGCGAGGGATGTAGGATGGGGATATGCGGCCAGGGAGCTCGGAGATGGGTTTTATGGTTTGGTGGCGGCTGTTTGTGGAGAAGGTGTGCCGCCAGGGCAGGATGCGCTGGCGGACGAGAGAGTTCATGGTGGATGGTAGTGTGAGGCTGTTATGAAGCTGCGAGAGCGTAATGGGAAATATCTAAAGATGATTCGCGAGATGCTTGGAACGGAAAGCCATATGACCGGCGTATGACGGCGTGACTGGAAGCCGAAGAATTTTCGGGAGCAGTCCGGATTAGAATACGCTAGAGGCTGGAGGGTAGCGGTGGTGGTGAATACTATCAAGAGCATTCACGTGGCGGTATCAACCCCCATCTCTATCGGAAATGTGGATAGAAGGAGCAATCCGCGTGAATGCACATGTTTTGCCGCGGGAAGTGAAAGGAAGCTTGGCGTCGTCAAAGCCTCTCGCTTGACGCCCCGCATTCGATCGTCTGTGGAGCTCTCCTAGCACCTGCCTGACGGTGGTGGGATGCACCTCAGCTCTTCCTCCAGGTAGCAGTCACTGTGCAAACCCCGGGAAGACACGAGCAGCATCATGCTCGAGCTCAGGGACCGAAAACACCACCTCTTCACTTCGCCGTTCTGACACCTAGTGCTGTACGAATACAGTCATCGACCCGCCGCCTGCTCATCACCACTTACCCTCCTCTAAACTTTAAACCTAGTCCGAGACCTTAGAGGCCGTCTACACACCATCAGAGCGGCACGCGCGTGTCTCTTCTCGAACCACCTTCTTTTCCTACTCCCTCCCCTCGTGCCGCTCCTTTCGACATCACTCACTATTGCTATCCTATCCAATATGGCCACCAACGGCCTCAAGCAGCGGCATCCGCTCGCTTCCGTAAACGAAGTCAAGCTACAAGAGAAGGTCAAGTCGGGACATCAACATCCAGGTGGTGCCATCAAGCATGGTACATGGGACCAGGCGCTCCGCATGGCTCTGTTCGCGCTGTATTTCAACGGAAGCTGCATCTCGTGGGTAACTTTTCAGCTAACAGGCACATACAGGACGCTAATACCATCCATCAGCATATGCATAACCCAACTGATCGGAGCACCTCTATATTTCTACAATAAGGATCTATACTATGCATGGATGGCTATGACGAAGCAGCATTTTGGTCTAGTCGCCACGACGATGACTGAGTGGTGGGCGCCGACGAAGATAAGGATTTCTGGGGATGAAAGTGTTAGGGGACAGTTGAGGAAGACAGAGGATGGAAGGCTGGAGTGTGATTTTCCGGAGAGAATGGTGCTTATTGCAAATCACCAGGTTTGTTTAAATCGTCATCGGTGTTGGAAGTTGGTCCTGATTCAGAGCAGATATACACGGATTGGATATACCTCTGGTGGGTCGCCTATACTTCCAAAATGCATGGACACCTCTACATCATCCTCAAGGAATCCATCAAATACATTCCCCTTCTCGGCCAGGGAATGATGTTCTACGGCTTCATATTCTTATCCCGCAAGTGGGCAAAAGACAAGGAGCGATTCAAGTATCGACTGCAGAAGCTCAACGGTAATCACAGCGGACCACCGTACGGGACACAAACCCTTGATCCAATGTGGTTGCTCATTTTTCCAGAAGGCACGAACTTGTCCTCCAACGGCAGGGTCTCGAGTAAGAAATGGGCGGACAAGACCCAGATAGAGGACTTGCGACACGCCCTACTACCGCGCAGCACAGGCCTTCTCTTCTGTCTTCAGGAATTGCGGAAAACTGTGGATTATATGTATGACTGCACCGTAGCATATGAGGGCGTTCCGTAAGTTTACACCAGCCCCTTCATCCACGCTCCGAAGCTCACACTTCGACAGTCGGGGCCAGTTTGGTCAAGATCTTTTCACCCTTCGATCCACATATTTCCAAGGCCGGCGACCAAAGTCTGTGAACATGCATTGGCGCCGATTCGCAACTAAAGACATTCCAGTCGATAACAGCAAGGAGTTTGAGAAATGGCTTCTAGAGCGCTGGAGGGAGAAGGATGACCTCCTAGAACACTACATCGAGAATGGGCGCTTCCCTGCTGATGACGGCATCGGTCCTACGATCAATGGCGCACAACCAGTCAAAGGTGCCGGTTATATCGAAACCGAAGTCAGAACCGCGAATCCGCTCGAGTTCATTCAGATCTTTATCCCTCCCATGGCACTGGCGTTGGTTATCAACGTTATTATGAACTTTTTCCGCATGGTACTGCGCATATTGCATATCAGATGATCTCTGATATTCGAGTAGAAAGACGGAAATATTCAAGAACGGCAATGGCATTTCTGATGTATGGTATTGTAGGCAAGGCGTACACTGGGTTCTTCATGTGTTATCATTCCTTAGTTCTTGACTCTCGACTCTTCATCTGACGAAGCATAATGAGGGAACGGCGCACGGAATTGCATCTTTTTTTGCTTCGCGAGGTAGAAGGCCTTATACCCTATGCAAGTCTTTTGTTTGCTTCTTTAGATTGTTAGCTGTGGTAGACTTTTCCAAAATATCTTGCAGATGACTGCATCCTCCTAAACCTCTTCCGCGGAAGGACGTCTGAAATGAGTAGGTGATAACCCACGTGCTAGCCTCGTGTTAGTCTCGCATCATCTTCCATGTCTGGTTGACATGCGGCTCCTTCCATGGTTCAACTTTCGGCTTGGAATAAGCTTAGAATCACCCCTCATAAATTCCCATCAAGGTCCAACAAGTCGAATCAATCACATATGTAATCCAACTACTACACCGCCACCCTGGTGCATAAGCAGGCGAAAATAGTATAGTCCACTTTTCAGTTCGCATGCAAGTATATAGTAGTTTACTGTTCCTTTCCCCATCCGAATACCAGGTTCATTTATCTCGACAGCAAAAACGCGGCGAGGGTCCAAGAGACGGGATCGCAACATGGGGTAGTATAACAGCCTTGTGAACTTCCGTCAAGGTTCGTTCATCTGGTTATTTTAATGATGGTTGAAATACCAAGGACCCAGCTTCTAGTTGAAATTTCGTTTCGTTGCCGTCGCGGGTCGTCGTTTTGTTCCTTGTCTCACGATCGTTCACCATGAAGAAGTCTGAATGCTCGTCTTTCTCTGCTGCGTCGTTGTTTGCTACACTTTCATTCGCTCAGTAATATGCTTCACTTCTTAACGCTACTTATAATTATATCATTGTTGGGGGAGGAACGTCGGGTTTCCACTGGAGCTCTTTTAGAAGTGGTTCGGGTATGAATGGATCTTTTTGATAAAGGGACGAAGGCGGATTATGATGCGTGGGAGGAACTTGAGGATCTGGGATGGGGGTGGGATGGGTTGATTCCTTATTGCAAAAAGGTATGTTGAAAGAACCAAGGCAAGCTATCATGATAGCTAACCATTTGTCTTGAAGAGTATGACATTTCATCCTTCGCTTTCGGAGATAGCAGTGAAGTATAGATACACTTGGGATATTGAAAATGCATATGGAGAGAATGGACCCATATAGGTCAGCTTCCCTCAATATGCGCGGCTATCGATGGGTTCGTAAATTTCGCCTTTTCCGCCAAATCATCTCATTTGACGTGATCCACAAGTTTGTTCTGGGAAGCGTGGAAACAGATGGGAACTCCGAACGAGAGAGATGGCGCGGGAGGCAGAACAATCAACGCTTTCCATTGGCCTAACCCTCAGATCCAAAGACTATGACTCGATCTTACGCGTGAACAGCCACACTATGACGCGGTAATGAATTGCTCAAATTGCTACAAGGTAACGGAGGTGACATTTGATTCTAATCTGGGTGCTACCGGGGTGAACGTCATCTAGCGAGGAACCGGCTCTCCTAAGACGGCGGTAAAGGCTAGAAGGGAGGTCATTATTGCTGCGGGCGCAGTGTGGAGCCCTTGATTTCTGCATCATAGTAGTTTTGGGCTGGCCGCGCTTTTGGACGCAGCGAAGATTCCAGTAAAGAAGAACTTGCCAGGTGTGGGAGCCAATTTCCAGGATCATCCAGTTTGTGTCGCGATTAACAATGTGACAAATAATATGTTTCCCAACCCTGGTATCTTTCTCAGCGACAGGACCTTCAAGAAGAAGCTCGACAGGAATACCTTGGAAACAGGACAGACGAGTATACCCAGAACCTCGAAAGCTCTTCAAATTGATGTGCAGAGCAGAACCGTATACGTTGTCGCGTGGGAACGCTGTAGCCTCCATCCTCTTGAAAACCGTCAATCCAAAATGGGAATCCATCATCGAGGCCATGAACGCCCAAGACCCATCCGAGCATCTCCCATCAACTTACAACAAAACTCTCGTCGATGGATACCTCCAACGCAACGTCACCGCCAAACTCTTCGCAACGACCGACAATGTCACCCTAGAATATACTTTCTCAGGGACGTATGCTTCAGCGGGGCGTGTTGCTCCGGTTCCTTTCTCGCGGCATAATCACAATTAACACGACAGATACTCCGGCCAATCCCGTGGTAAACTTCCGCACCTTTGCTAACCCAATCGACGTATCGAACGCCATCGCCATGTTCCGCTATAATCGAGAATACATGAGCGTGCCAGCCCTCCAAGGCCTCGGCCCAGTCGAGATCGTGCCGGTGAATAACATTATGTCGGACACTTGCTTGGAGAAGGCGCTCAGGGAACACATCATGGTGTGCACTTTCGCGCATCCGAGTGGGACGTGTTCGATGATACCGGAGGAGCTAGGAGGTTTGTTGGATAGTGAGTGGAGGATTTATGGGACGAGCAGGTTGAGTGTTGTGGATGCGTGTCATACCGTTGATTCCGGTAACGCATTTGTGTGCGACGGTTTATGCAGTTGCTGAGAGGGTGAGTCGATGCTTGTCTAGGCCCTGTTGATTATTTACTTTGGAGGGATGAGTGCTAGCATCTTTGGGGTAGGCTGCGGATATTATTAAAGGGAGGACGAGTTGGGATATGTAGTCGTTGGGTTCTGAAGGCAAACGGGATAGGAGGGGGGCAGGACGAAAAGTATGCTTTGAATTTCACCTTTCACCTAACCTAATATCTCCTACTGAATCTAGTAATTTTTTCTCTCAGTACTTACATCTAACGCTATAAAACTTCCTATACCCGCTAAAATAGGCAACGTAGAGTTGGAGGAAGGAGGTTAGCCAAAGGGTAATTTGGGGTCAACAGCTCTGCGTGAGTACGTAATTGTATATCCTAGGAAAAGTCAAAATTCTCTTCGTTGCAGAAATTACCAGATAAATAAAAATAAATTCTTTTTCGAAAAGAGATAACGTTAGGCTAGTGCAGCAGCCTCAACTGGAATCGAAATTACTGCAATGTACCACAACGACGAACCCTATTTCTAAAACGACCGTAGAGTATCATTAATGGAGATACGTAGATATTTCATTCCCACGGCTCGGTGACTCAGGGACGGACGAGAAATCAACGCCGCGAAAGGATTTTGGGATGTTTTTGACGTCAGACTCTGCGACCAAAATTGGGGCATTAAAAATCGACCTTTGACACTAAACCGGATTTTGAAAGAGGATGACTCTTGGCACAGATCTGGAGTTAAGGAATAGGGCAGTGATTGGGTAGACAACCGAGATGGAGATTACAAACTATTGACGGGCTTAGAGATCAAAAAAATGTCAAGCCTCTTTACGCCATCGCTCCAATAATCATGGTCCTTAGCAACGCAGACGGGCTTGTTTCATGTCTTTGGCTCTGAAGCCTAGGACTAGAGACCGCAGTGGGCCAATCCAGCAACGACCACCTTAACGGCGGACCCTGCACTCGTTTCGGAAGTACCATTACTAAATCCTTACCTTGGCACTCTCTGCTTTGTGAGCAATCTGCTTACAATCTACCAGTCATTCGGGCGTTAGCTACATGTCCGAATTGGTTCAGGTAGGAGTACAATAGATAAATATCCCTTGTGTCTTCATCATGTCTCTTCATCAACACCTTCCAGTTCATGACCTTCGACAACTTCGTCAGCCCTCATTTTCTCGAAACCCAGTCCATCATCAAATATCTATCCTTTCTAGTGCATCTTCACCCCCTGTAGTAATATGTTATCTCTTATCAGAGACGCCCCCATTGGGCAAATCATTCGATGGGCTACCAATGGCCGCGTTCTCCAATATCCAGAAGAGAACCCCGACTACCAATGTCCAAACTGCTACTCCCATCCAAACGAAAAATCAAAACAGATACCTGTCGAGGAAGAGGCTCCAGTAGTAGAACCTGAAGGTCACCCAGTTGAAGAAGTCGTCTACCCAGACCCAGAAACCATTCTCGAGCGGAAGTCTGAAGATGACGAGGAAGAAGAATCCGATCTCGATAAGATCAAAACTGTGCAGTCGGCCCGTACAGCAAGTACAGTTCGGACCCAGCTATCGAGGGTTGGGACTAGGACGGCGCTACAAAAGTCTGTTTCAAGAGCAGACCTTGAACAGCAGTTCTCCCTAGCAACGATCGAGAAAGGTCCAACGAGGCCTATCGAGCCAGAGAAGCTTGAGGATGGAACGATATTGGTCGATTGGTACACTACAGATGACCCTGAAAATCCACAAAATTGGGGTTTTGGAAAGAAGGCTGCTGTTTCGACGCAAATATAGTAAGTTAGACCCCATTCCCACGCAGGGTAGAACAAAGTGATACAAGGGCATGACCTTTACCCCGACCGCACATCACCCCTAGGAAAAAGAATACCTTTTCCTAGACAGCTTACGTTTAGGTCTACAAAGCTGCCTGTAGCGATAATTACGGGCAGGGTAGGGCCTGAGTAGGGGTGCTGGCGGAGGTGTACTTTCTAGTGTACTTCCCATGTGTGCTAGCTTTTGCTTGCGCTGCTTGGCTTTTAATATCTTCACAGTTCAGGTCTAACTAAGATACAGTCTCTATACACTATCTGTCTACATGGGCTCCGCAATCTACGCTCCAAGTACTGAGGGCGTCATGGAACGATTCGGCGTCTCAGTCGGTGCGGCAGCCCTTGGATTGAGCATGTACGTCCTCGCATATGGCATCGGTCCGTTACTCTTCTCTCCTCTCTCGGAGATACCCTTCATCGGACGAAATCCCCCATATATCCTGTCGTACGCGATCTTCGTTATCCTCCTAGTACCAACAGCGCTCGTTGACAACTTTGCTGGGCTCGTCGTTTTGCGATTCCTACAAGGCTTCTTCGGCAGTCCTTGTTTGGCAACTGGAGGAGCTACACTGCAAGACATGTACAGCATCATTAAGCTTCCCTATGTGCTGTCCCTTTGGGCATTTGCGGCTACCTGCGGTCCAGCACTTGGACCCATTATTAGTGGTTTCAGTGTCCAAGCTGAAAACTGGCGCTGGTCACTCTGGGAGATGCTCTGGCTCAACGGGCCAGTTTGGATTGTTCTCTTTTTGTTCCTCCCAGAGACCTCCTCTGCCACCATCCTTCTTCGCCGCGCTCAGCGCTTGCGCAAGCTCACTGGCGATAACCGTCTGAAGGCCCAGTCTGAAATCGACCAATCCAACCTCACTCCTCGAGATGTCGCCATCGAAGCACTTTGGCGTCCTATCCAGCTCATGCTTCTCGACCCCTCCATCGCATTCACCGCCATATACACTGCCCTCATCTACGGCATCTTCTACTCCTTCTTCGAAGCCTTCCCGCTTGTATACAACGTCATGTATGGCTTCAACCTCGGTCAGATGGGCTTGACATTCTTGTCGATCACTGTTGCTGTGATCATCTCCATCGCATGGTACTGGTGGTACATCTACTACGTTGTCGAGCCATCCATCCGGAACAACGGTCTTGGTGAGCCCGAGCGTCGTCTCATTCCCGCGCTCTTCGTCACTTTCCTAGTCCCAATCGGGCTGTTTATGTTTGGCTGGACTAGCAACCCGAAGATTCATTGGGTTGCTTCAGTGATTGGCATCGGCATTACTACCGTTGGCATCTTCCTGATCATCCAATGTATTTTCCTCTACCTGCCGCTGGTCTATCCACAATACGCGGCCTCGCTGTTTGCAGGGAATGATTTCTTGAGGTCGAGTGTTGCGGCTGGTGCGATCCATTTCTCACATCCAATGTTTGTCAACCTCGGTGTGTCGAAAGGGATCACGTTGCTCGCCGGCCTCACCTGTGGATGTAGTCTCGGTGTATTTGTGCTCTATTCCTTTGGAGCGAAGTTGAGGGCGAGATCAAGGTTTGCTGCCAAGTAAATTTAGATCCCGGAAATTTGATGGTAGAAGCAGGAAGGGACAGTGAGGTAGTGCTTAATGCACTTGCATTTCTTCTATGTTCATAAGTCGACTTTCGATACCGGTATAGATCATAAGCACAGGCGCTGGGGATGTTTGCTTCTCTACTGTATATCTATGATGCATATGTAATACTTAATATCATGAGCCATGACAAATTCCCTTCTTCCTAATATGATCTTAATAATCTCTCTCGTACTTCATCATCTCGCTACCGACCCCTCATTCCTGAACGTTCTGCGCTTTTTCTCCCTCGTCCTCCATCTCATCAATCGTCAACATACAGCTTACCTTCGTCACCTTCAACCCAGCTACCGGATCCTTTTTCTGCACATTCTGCGCATTGCTCTCTATACTCTCTGCCCAATCATATGTCCGGATTTCATTCTCCCCTTCTACTTTCTCCAGTTTCTCTTCCTCTCCATTCTCCACAGTTTGTTCCTCTCCAACCTCCCTAGCGCTATCAGCGTCCTCTCCCTCATCTTCCCCGTTGCAGAATCTCCTCTTACCGAACCAGATCAAGTTTAGTTCATCCAATAGTCTGGTTTGTGCGCTGGATTGCTTCGAGTCGGCGTTCGCGAGATGAGATGAAGGCTTTTGTGAAGGAGATTTCGGAGCGCAGAAGTTCGGCTACCATTTTAAGGTCTTCTGGCTGCGGCTCCGCGACTATGAGTCTGGGATAAGGGGAGTAGGTCGTTCATGGTTGGTGAATTGGGACTGAGGATGGGGGTTGAAGATTGGGGTTAACAACCCTATCTACTAGATGTTGTGCGAGTAGAGATTTGGTTTGAGCAGATGCCGACTCTTGGCTGAGGGGTAACTTGACAATTGCGTGATGGAAATGTGATAGCGGCGTTGTGGGTGATGAAAATGAGAGGTGAAGGATATGAGACGTGTCTTTCTGTGATCATGCGGCCACTATGTTGGGTAATTACTATTCGACGAGAACGAGAACCTCCAAAATGGATGTTAATTGCGTATTCCATAACTTAGTTTTCTACTGCTTTGGGATAGCAAACCTCAAAATAACAAACTTGACGCGTGCTGCCTGGCGTTTTCCACATGGCAACGTAAAACATTGCAACATACATAGTGTGGATCTGGTTCGGTCCGGTTTGTAAGAATAGCCAATCTTAACGTCCTGAACATAGAGGCAATAGATTTTTATCGAAACTCACTGCAGATTGGTAAATACAAATGCTTGTATCATTCCTAGCCTCATCTACTGCTTCGGAATTATGCTGGAACACTGTCTAGATCTAATAAAGTTTTCTTCGAAAATAGGGTTAGGGTCAAGGTTATTTTAGAAAATGTTTGAGAAGGCGTTGAGTATGGATATGATGTCGTCACTGGGAGAGACAGAAATTTAGCGACCGGAGAAAAACATTTTATTAGAGAGCAAGTAGTCTAGGGCGCTGAATTCGATTGCAAATTCAATTAGTTTGCGCAGTGCAATACGAGAGGTGAATAAAACTATCAAATTATTATGACTTCGTCATACCTGACTTGAGAAAATGGGTTGGGCATGTGGTGGCATACGAGAGTCGAGTGGAAGCACTTAAATAAGCTGCATCAACTCACAGGCGGAAAAGGTATACATTCGGGGCGCATACATCTTTGTTTTATGCATACTTGGTGGCCGATATTGTTTACTTCTTTTATAGTGCTAGCCTACCCTAGAATTAGAAGAATGGCACTTAAGAACTGTGCAAGGGGTCGCTTGAAGAAGTAATATTTCCTCAGAAGTACCCATAACTTGCGGCTCGGTTCTCCTAGTTCCATCCCTTATCCTGCTTCTGTCAATCCCACTCTATCATTTTTCTCCTTCCCATCCCCTCCCAATATCCTCCTCCCTCTCTTATCACCGCAACCCCAGTTTCGGAAGCTTTGGCATTATCGTTACTTCGAAACAAATCCATTGGAACATCTCGCAAACCCATAGCTGCCGTACTTAATGCCCTCATTACCGTTCATTTTCCTCTCGTACCCGATCCTCTTCCTTGTCTTTCTATGGCAAGTGTTTAAGGCCCTTATGCTACTATCCGTTGGCTATCGTACGATATATGTGTATAATGTAATATACTAGAATCTTTAATGTGTTCTTCCTTCCTTTATGGTTGTAGATATGTTCGCCTATATTTTTTATCGCCGCGGATGATTTCTTGACTCTAGCCAGCGGGGATCCCGATATATTCCCTTACAAGTGAGGGGCTAAAGCTGTATTGGCCTAGGAGACCGGCTGATTACTAAATAGAAGGAGAAGATCTTTCAAGTCGATCTGTTTAGGAGAGCCGTAATCGCGGTCGCTGTCGAAATGTGGGAGGCTGTGCTGTAGAAGACTGATTGGTGACTTTAATGGAAGGTGAGGATCGGTCATACCGTTCTGGTTGAGGGACGTCGTCCAGGCAGTCGTTGTCGTACGGTGGGCTGGGTAGTTGCCCCAGCGGAGCTGCGATCTTTGCTAAGTCACTGTTCGTATTCGAAGAAATGCTAGGTGAGCGTTAGCAACCGATACTCATGTTTTCTCTGATAGGAGAGCGGCTGGAGAGGGGAAATTTTTCGTGGGTGGTTTGGGTTAAGGGATTTTTGGCCGAAGAAAGATCGTGAGACACCTAAGAGAGACGTGTTGTTGATTACAGAGATGTCTGCCAAGGATGAACTTAGGAGTCGATTGGCAATACCAGATTGCTGTACATCGGGGGAACCAAGGCGAGATGATTGTTCAAAATCGAAAAGAGTATCATATAATCATAGTGCAAGTGAAATGGGGATAACCGATGATTCGAAGCGGGTTATGGTGTTGCTCCCCGAAGAATAAAAGTCTGGCATGATAATCCAGAGAGTTTTGAAGCCATTGGATATCGTGATAGATATTTGAATAAAGATAAAGAAGCTTCCATGAAAGAGAAATGTTTTTTTCTATGTCAGACTTAGAAAAGTACAAGAATACTGAAACTAGATTATTTCAACCGATAAATGAAAAGTGCGAGATCTACCTGAAGCTATATCTCTTCCTCCTTCCATCTACCAACACCTTCGATTCCTCATCCTCGCTATCTCCATTTCCATCCACATCCCATTATCTCTTCCACCGTCATCCGTATGCTTAATTTCATCTCCTCCACGGCCTTGAAACATTGAAGAAGCCATCAAACTGGAAGCCATCAATGTGGAAGACATCATCGTCGTCGCTGCTATCGCCATCGCCATGAAAGCCATTACGGTGTAAGCCAGCCCTTAATGCTTCTTGTCTGACTTCATGGTTCAGTCTTCGTCCCAGTTCTACCTCTTGTTGCAGGTGTCGCCGATTTTCATCTTCGTACTGATGCCGTTGCGCTTCCAGCCACTCTTCCTCTTCCTCCGTTTCCTTTATTAATCGAAGTGTTTCGAACCTTGTACCCGTCAGCTCTTACACATATATTTGTAAAAGGTAACACGTACATATTCTCCATATGTTTTTCGTTACTATCGATTGTTTCGAGGGAGGCAGCGCAAACGTCACCTATCGTTTTCATGCGCGCGCACATTGCATCGAATGTTTTATGGGGGACCGGCACCATTGAACTTTGTTCTTGGGGCGAGAGAACTGATCTCTTATTGGATGTATCGATCCCGCGTCTGGTGCGGAAGCCCATTCCGCACAGCCAACCGACCAAGACGCAGGACACCCAGGTGAGGTAGAAGGTGTAATCTGACGAGTCGGGTTGATCCATGCTAAGTTGTAAGAATTGTGTTGCGTTGCTGCATAAAGGCAGAAAGAGGGAAGAAAGTTTGTCGTAGAGGTTGAGTACCATGAGACGTGTGGAAAAGCGGCCTTGAATATTTGATGGAGTGGAGGATTGTGAGATTAGTGATCGTCAAAGGCGGGTTCAGGGAGATGGGTAGGAGAGAATGCCTTATATATTTGATCGTGAAAGCTTGCGGCACTAATGATGCGCACATGTATCTATCATTGAGCTCGTCACTACCAAACTTGGATCTGAGCATGAACTCACTACTATACCCGTTGAAACACATTCGAGCAAGCCGACTAAATCGGTCATAGATTTCTTCTGTTATGCGTTATGCCGTAATGAAAAATGGGCTGTCGCCATGTCCCCAAACCCAAATTTTGTTCGAATAACGCCAAGAATGACACAGCCAACCAGATTTTCTTGACCACGCACAACTTGTTGGCTCTCAGTTTTTGCCTTTGACCCATAAATGCTGCATCATCCTCTCTATTTCTTTCCACCGGACTTCAGCTTTGTCGCCTCTTTTCCTCGACGAACCTTCAAACCTCGCTTAGTGTTCAGCGTGAACTCTTTCCAATTGAAAAGGGCATCAAACTGGAAGCGCATCAGACCATAAATATTCGGCTCTCGAATTAACTTTATATAGAGAGACTTTATCAACTTACAAATGCGCTTCATAGAATGGACTGGTCCAGATCAAGATCAAGACAACAGTTCCAGATGTCTTTGTGGGCGGCTTACTCGTACCTCAACGGTGACTCACCTCTTAACCTGAGTTTGATAATTGACACCAAATTGTGTGCTCCACAGGTACTCAGCATGACGATGGTGTGCGAATATTTCGACATGATAACCAAGCGTTCAACATTCTGAAGGCGATATACCAGATTACAACAAGAGATAGCTGTTCGACAATCTAATCAGTATTAATCCACAATATTGGATGCAGAGCAGTTTAGGCGGGTAATGGATGGACAGGCGCTTTGTTGTCTTTGGAGAGAGTAGGTGTGGAGTATTTGGATATGCAAATGATGGGTGGGTCGACCGAGGAAGTGTTGGAAGGTCATAGGCAGAGATCCACATTTAAGTCTCTGGAATAATTAGTCTGAGTGCTCACGTAGTTGACAGCAGCACAGTAAGGAGCAGAGAAGATACATGCGAATACTGGACGATAGTCGCTTCCTCGTCCCCTTCCCACCGAACGCTTCTTCCATTCTCCCTTCCTCCTTGCTCGACGTGACCCCACCCCTCCCCCCTTGGTTACGTAGGTAACCCATATCCCTCATAATACGTGGCATTCTTGCGTTTACGTTTATCGTCGCAGGATCAGCATCCGGGCGATGTGCTGAGAACTAGGACAATCCACACCAACGGCGAATAATTGAGTGGTAAATAGGGGCTCCTCTGAAAACGGCAGTGGAGGTATCCGGCGGTATGTAACAGCCCATAACTGAGGGGAGATATTCATTTCAAACTCGAAGTGGAGATATCCTGGGACATGCACAGCATCCTCCTGTCCATGCTCTTTCTTTGATGCCATAAGATTGCCAATTGCTGAACAGCTTTCATCATTCACCAGTACTTCCACCATGGCCGTTGCCACAAGCGCGGAAGTCGACCTTCAATTCCCTCAATTTTCCCTTCAGTTCTTCAATTTCGGCGATTAGCTGGTTTATTTCGTCTGCCTCGTCGTTTATGTTTATCTAGAATCTAGCTCCTACGTTGCGTTGTTGGTGGAAGTTGTCCAATATGATCCGAAGATAGCTTGTATGGTGGTAATTAAATGGAATTATTTGAGGAAAGAAATTTTGAGAAAGAATAGAAAAGAAATGGAAGAGCGGCGGTAGATGATGTCTGAGTATTTGAGGTGAAGTGTAATTTTGTCCTTTGTGAGAGAGGGAGGTTGCATTAAAAAGATTCTCAAAATTGAGGACGGGTGTTTGAAAGAGGGCAGTCCAAAAACAACTTTCTAATACCAATAGAGACCCTGTGGATGGTCTGAAGGCACAATTTAAAATCAGCACGGACAAATCAGCATGGACTTGTGCACGACCTAAAAAGGTTATTTTGAATCAGCAAGGGCGTCTGGGGGAAGGAGGAGTAGTATTTGGAATCAAAATCAGTGATCACCGTAGTCATGAAATAATCTTTGTCACCATCATTACGCCTGAGCCGCATTGTTCACTTCCACTCAAAAGCAGTCCATCGCAGATCCAACTTCAGAATCTCTCAACGCTCCAAGCATCGAAAGTTCCACCAGCCATTTTCAAATCCTCTTCCAAACGGGTCCATAATCTAGACATCGAAGGTTCCACAGATCATTTTTGATCCCCTTCCTAACTTTTAGGCACCAAGTCCATGCCACAGTTCGAGCGATGTTTCTAGACCAGACCCTCCCCAGTCTCTATATTCGACAAGTGGTCAATTTTTGAATCTTAAACTCATTTCCAGTATGCGGACTTGCTGTTCCAAGAGTCCACAGGGGTTTAAATATTTCCAATCCAAGGAACCGGAAGCTGCGGATGTTCACAGCATGTGACTGCGCGGAAAATGGTTAGCCTAGTGCAGGTACAGCTACACCCCTAGCAAACCGGAATTCTGCATTCCGAATATTCCGACAGACGTTACAGTCACTGAGGAAGATGTGATAAGTGAAGAAGACTGTAGGAGGAAGGTTGTGACGAGTAAATCAGCTCTTTCCACTTTCATTTGGCGTACATACCAGTACCAAGATCCTAGATGCCGCTTCCGTTCGAAAGCCCACTTTTTCTATCAAGACCGTACATTTGCCGGTGCTCTAACAGTAATACTGGTGTTACTGGCCTCTATGTGTACCCACGACACCCTGCTTGCTTAAAACCTATTAAAAAAAGTACACGAATGAAAGCCCAGCATCCCACAGGACTAATATCTTTCCCTAAATATGCATAAGAAGATAAGCAATCAGGTCCGAAGAATATAGATTGCAGAAGCAAAGAAAAACAGAATCAACTAAGCAAGCATGGCATGCCGGGATATGCAACAATGGTATTACAAGAATGATTTGCTCATTAAAATTCAAAAGATGTAAGAAATATCAATGCAATTACACTTCATGTCGGTGGTCAAGCTCGATGTCCTTCTGACTTATTCGGCGGTAGAAGGGTATGCGGGAGTATGAGAAGCGGCCTTTGGTGTTACCTTGTCGTTGGCGCAGGCAGAATGAGTAGATGCAGAAGAGGAGCGAAAAGCCGACGGTGAAGCCGATGAAGGTGAGCAACACCCAGTGTTGAGCCATCTGCCGCATGTTAGTTCGGAGGTAATATATGTCTAGAAATGACAACTGACCCAGAAGATTAGCTTCACATCATTGCTATGCCAGCTGTTCCCGAGATGATGGGTGAAAAAACTCCACGGATGGTTGTTATATTCGTCCGGAAACAATATGCGCACTCTGTCGTCGCCTTGCGGATTTGCACTATTGTAGTGCCGCCAGATGATGCTCAAGTACAATGGTCCGGTGGAAGCCATGACAGTAATGTATGGGAGAATCCATCTGCGATTGTATTCCGGAAGAGAGTCAATTGCCTTGAGGAAAAATGGATGTCGAGGAACAGCGCCCATTGCATCGTTGGAAATACCGGTAGGGGTGGTGCGGCGGACCCAGGCTGGATAGGCGAGGAGAGGGTCGAGGCTGCGATTACATCCCTGGGATAGTCAGTGGCTGACCATATATGCCCCATTGAAGTGCGTACATCATCCAAGTCAATATATATCCCACCGAAGTGGTGCAGCACAAAGTACCTTATTGAGTCGGCACGTTGGATTGGGTAAGTGTACCCGTCGAAGGTCTCGAGGAACCAAGGATACCTGAGAGCCGTTAATTTCGTTATCCGTAAACTTGCAAATGTTGCGCATACTCAGCAGCAATGAATTCTCGAGCTTTCTTATCGGTCCAGAGCTATATCATGATATCAGTTCTTTGTTCTAGATCGCCATACCAAACCGAACCAGGTCACGAACCTTGTACTCATAGTCTGGGTGCAGATCTATGCAGCTTTTCTGTGGCCCCTGCCAGTGCTGAGGTATACTTTCATTCACGTAGGTTTGATGGATGATCTTCGGTATCAATCGCGGGCGATCGTTGATTGCGCCTGAGTTCGGGGCTGGCAGCTCGGCGCGCGAAATAGCATCTTCGGAACCGTCAACGACCAGGAGACTGAGGAGCGTCCAGACACTGTGTACTGCAGATCCTAGGATCACTACAGTAATCAAAGTGAAAATAAGGACGCCTCGCCGCATGGTGAATGGGGTGCGATCTCCTTTTCGCGGTGGTTCAGCTCGGGAATTAAGGTCGATGAGGAGTTATTAGACGTCGCAGAGGACGAGATGGAGGTTTTAAGTACGGGGAGGAAATCGCGCCGTCATGAAATGTATTAGTAACTTTTAGTGAAATTGACAGCATATGAGTTAAAGAAGGCAGGAAGAAGGAAAGGAAGTCGTGGAGTTGAGGTTGGCGGTGCACCATAAAGGCTTGGGGCTGGCAAAGGAGAGGACGGGAAATTTGGATACGCGAAACGCTTGGACCGGGCTCGTCACTCTTGGCCCCAAGCCACAGTCGAACCGTCTGGGGCATCGCTTGCGACATTCCAACTCCGTGACCGCGCCGCAACTTGTTCACCTCACCACCTGCTAATGGAGCGCACCGTCAACAATACACCCGTCATTTGCGCGAATCTGCCTTATCATTCGATGGGATACGTACTTCGTTCTAACACCTCTCGCGACACAGTAATATTCCCTATCTTTAGGTCTTGATGCGAGAGATCAGGCTGTGCTCCGCTCGGCCGCCTCAGCATGACGACGTCCTGCAGCTGTGGCATCGCCTTCTCCCACGGTTTCTTTTACCTGTCATACGTCGTCTAGAGGTTGCCTCTGCCGTCGCTTCTCGATATCCAGCCAAGAGCAAACCATCGCTCTCCACCAACGTTACCACACATCTAGTCGAACCCACATCTGCGGGTGTAGAAAATATCTAGAGTCTGTGCCGCTTCTGCATGGCATGACGTTAGTGCATGTGAACTTGCTCGCCACGGAGGGGCTCTCCAATTTGCTACAAAGTGAAGTAAACCTTCTTGTTGAAGTGCTGGACCGCCTTTCACTTGATCAGACTGTTCTACACCTGCTCAGAACACCAGAGAGTACGGAGTATTTATATGTCGATTGCTTGAAGTCATCGTTCTTGCGGGTTCAAAGCCGTAGCCACTAGATTGATCTACGAATCATGGTTTAACTTGGCCGGAAGGGCTCCACACATGCAGGTAGTTGTCGATGAGAGCCGGCTGTTGAAGGTATTCAATTCATCGCACCTGCGTATTGCTGTTGGCTTAGAAATAGCCCTTCAAACAGTCTTCCGAATTCAACTTGTTATTCGAAGGCCTAGACATGTGCGAGGAGGGCGACCGTACGTTCACCCTGCATGCACCTCACCGAATCTAGATTCCACCAAATTGAGACACGGCCTGGCCCACTCTTGTGAAAATATGCATCAGACTTTGCAAAATCCTATGGTCTCACAGACCTGAGCATCCCCGGTTATTGAAATACCGAGTATTTTTTCACACCTTACAGAGACATTGGCCTTTAAACGACCACAGAGATCATATAAGTTTAGCTGCCATGTCGCAGTTCATATGCACGTCGACTTGCTAGTCCTGCTGAGACTCCGCGGGGTACGTTAGGGGCCCCGAATGCTTGTTGGTTGTGACAGGAAGCCACCCTCGTTTGTTATTCCTGGTTGCGAGACCTTTTTGTGCCATCTGCTTGCATATAAACCAGCACACCGCCTAGTAATCAATAGGATCAAACCCCTTAAAATCTTTAGACGGGGAATTTTGGGAAGCAGATCGTTGATGATCTGTCGTGTTAGAGACGGGATGATCCTGCAGATAGCACCAGTGGTATTCCTTATATTCCTTGGATGGTCCCACTACTACACCCCCCTTTTTTTTTTTACTCATCGCTGTCTTTCCATGTTCGCCCCGCAGAACCAAGGCGCGCTCGACATGGTATATTCCCATATTCGTGGTTCTATGCAGACTCCCTCCACTAGTCTTCGGCAACGGACTGCCACGTGGTTGCTGCAATATGTTACACAACATCCTTTTGAAGAGCTGTCGGCGACGTATCCATTTCATGAGCCTGTAGTGGCTACGCCTCTTAATTCTATCCTGAGCGCCCAGTAGCAAAATGGTTTCACTGCAGTTATTTCTATCCTGTTTCGCCCTTTGGAAACCTAGCCTTGCAAGTGTGGCAACCTGGTTCTCCGGGAACCTGGCCTCTGGGCGAGTCACTCGATTGGAATGGCCACTGTCGTCCCTAACTGGTTGACTATATGTTTCAATCTTGACACCGTTCTCCCTAGTTGGAAAGGGAAAAGGTAGATACCGAAGATCTCTGGGCATTTTGAAATGCAGTAGGATACTTCGACCGACCACACCTCCCATCAATTCTCAGCCTTAGTCAATTCGATGCAATGCCTTTCTTTACATTTGATCTCTTCCTACTCCCCTTATGACATGGTTACTAGCCTTAGTTCTATTCATAGGATGTTGACAATGATCTGGCTTTGGTTGCTACTCGTGTTTGCGAACTCTTTGACACCTGCCCACGATTTACCGTCGCTAAGGGTGGAAAGGCATCTCCAAAACTCCACAAGACCTTCCAAACCCACAAATGCTCCACCAGTAGTATATGGCGAATCACAAGCATCTCGGACCATCTACACGGTCGTCTCTTTGGTATGCATGTTACTCCTCGCGGCGATGATTGGTATGTCCATCTCCCAATCCTAGTCGAATTCGCACTTTCTCATCGATGTTGCAGGGTTCCGTGCGAAGCAACCCTCTGTTTGTCATTCCGCCATCGTCATCTGTTTAACATTCTATGTTGGTAGCAAAGCGACTATGTAAGCTCAGTAACGTTCTTTTACGTTTCTTAGATTGCTTGGGTCTTAGCGATGCGAAGGCCTGTTGGTTGAACGTGTATTGTGATGACCCGCCCTTGCTAACTCGACCTTCCAGGTACACTTTTCTAGTTGAACGGGCACACGCAATGAAAGCACCATACATGCGCCGAACGCACGACTGGATATGGCTGGGAGGAATGTTCATGATTACCACTGGGTTTGGGAGCATTGCGATTTGTGGCTTCCTCTGGCCTATTGCTGATCTATCTCCCAACGACGGCCGATGCCGGATTGGCCTCCCTATAAAAGTTACAGTATCACTGCTTACCTTCGACATCACCATCAACATGGCTCTCACGGGCACTTTTATCTACCTTCTCCGACCCCTGCTACGGTTTGGTGGCATATCCAATTCCGCTGTCCCTGCAAGTCGGTTCACAAAAGGCAATCGTCGCATACTGAAAAGTGCTGGGCGGCGAAACAGCGCGGACGTATATCCACTGAATCAGAATTTTCTAAAAGCAATCAAGGCTCTACTTCGGAAATCCATCATTGGATCGGTCCTAGTCATGCTGCCAACGGTCGGGAATCTCGCTGCTTTGTATTCCTTGAAAGGAAGAGAACTAGGATGGCTTTGTTTGACTATATGCACATTCGATGGTAAGTCGTGGATGGAGTTCGGTGCTTTCTCTCGCCGTGGCTTATTTACTTATAATTATGGACTACTTCAACCCAACACTAAGAGGATCGCAGTGACCTGGGCGGTAGTGGTCATCCACTGGCTCACGGTGGGGTCAACGAAAGTGGAAGAAAGAGCCCTTGCAATGTTGGTACAGCCAGACACGGCGAGCAACGCCTCAGCTGGACCTGCCATATCACTGCGAGGATATGGACACTCTGTTCAAGACCACACAGCAGCTCCAGCTCTCGACAGCGAGCGCCTCACACCCTTAGAACGTCCGTTCGTCCGTCTGGACAACGATTTCGCCAAATATAATCACACCCCGAAGTAAGTTCAGTACCACGACTCGAGGAGTCCATGTTGGATAACTCTATACGTGTTTCCCATGGGGTTCATCTGCGGTGAAGACGGCGCAACCTTACGTGAATCTCACGTCTCCGATACCCCTCAAAAATCCGACTCCTCTTCCTCCATAATAGTCTGCGACAGTACCGGTAGCCCTTTTCGACCATGAGATCCACTACCTCTCCTCAGCACAACCGGAGTTGAAGAAGCATCTGAGGACTCTTGCCTCTTCTTGTTCCTTGCCGCCCTGTACTCGGCCGTTGTTCTTCCCTCGTGCCGTGCATTTGCGTCCCCCGCTGGGTCAATGTTGAGAGTGGAGGAGAGAAAGTTGAAGCTGAAGTAGAGGATTGCGCCAGCAAAGAAGCCTATCAGGCCAGCGATGCCGAGGTATATGTAGATAGTCTGTACTCGGTAGTTAGCGTAATACCCTTGAATGTATAATTTTGGATTTGATAGATATATACCTCGACTCTATCTAGCAAATGCAAACGGAATGGAAATAAGACAATGTTTAGCACGGTTTGCACAAGATGCGTGAATGGAAGCAGCAGGAACTGAGTGACAGTCCAGAAGGGCGAGAGAACAAACAGTATGGCGTAGAGGAGCTTGATGAATGGCAAGAAGACGTAGTAGAGGACCGTGGAGATGGTCTGCAGTGTCTCAGCCATGGCGGTGGGGCGGGTGGTGATAGTTTCAGAGCTTCGTGCTATGAGATCATGGTCGCTGGCAACTCAACAATGTCAATTCTTGAACAGGAAGTGGCACATTCACACCTGCGTGTGTTACTGAAGCTTCGCTCAGCGGTGACAGCTGCACGGCATGGCGATAGTCCGGTGGGACGCTGTCGTGAAAGAACAGCCAGCGCTGGGCGAGACACCAGGTACGTATCCCTGCTGGCCTGTGCGCGGTGGGTGCCCTTGCAGCCTTGCAGCGCCAACAGGGAGCTTGAAAATCTGGGGCGGCGCTCCTAGCAAGACATGTATCCTCCCGCATCCGAGACACTCTCCATAACCTCTGGATCAAATCCGTGGCACATACCAGCCATCAGCCCTACGCAGCCCGCAGTCCGTGTTGTATGCCGTGCCCAAGGCGATGGGGAACAATCCCTCGCGGTCCACGACGCCCACAAGCAATCCCCAGTCCCCTGGCCTTGCGATATCATCACATGGCCCCGCGACAAATGCTCAGCCCGGTCGAGGCGTTGGCCCGCGTCGAAGAGAGTCTATCCAAGCTCTCAGTCAGGGTAACGTCAAGTCCACGGCTGCCCCTCCTTCAGCCAGTCTTGAGAGCGCACACTCCACCTCTGCTCGTCCTTCTCACTCCCGTAATCGCTCGCAAACCATAGCTACCGCCGCCGTCGCCAGCACCACCGCTGCCGTAGAAAAGCAACTCAGAGCTGCCCACGACAACCTCTCTCTTAAAGATAAGTCTGCCTCTGACGAGAAGATGGGCAACGAGCAGTCCCGCCAGAAGCCTCAGCGGCGTGAGCTCACCACCCCGCCCAAAGCATCACCGTCAACGCCGCAATCCACGCCCTCGCAGCAGACGCAGCCCGTCGACGTCCCTGCCCTCCCCAAAGATGACAGCCATGCCAGTAGAGCAGACCCTGTGTCTTCGATTGACCCTGCCGATGCCTCGCAAGACCAGTACTTCATTCCCCCATCCCAATACAGCCGTCCCCCGCGCCTGCCGCTCCCCATTGAGGAAGAGGTGCACACCCCGGGCTCGCCCATTATCTCGCCTGCCGACCTTGCCGTTCCTCTAGACCCTGCAGACGTGGACGGAGTGCTACCGCGGAAGGCGTCGGTATTGAGTAGCACAACGGCAGACGACGACGACCTGGGCGAAGAGTTCCAGGGACCTCAAGACCAACCCACAGTCCCAACGCTGATTGAATGGGAAGGCCTAGGCGAACGTGTCTATGTCACGGGGACATTCGCAGGGTGGAATAAAAAGTACAGGCTGCATAAGAAGTAAGTCCAGAAGATGTTTGCTATTAGAGTGACAAAGCACTGGTCACGTCGACCCATGCGCCTTTCCTTTACTGCCTGCACCCACCCGCTTGGTTGTCTATTTCATACTCTAGGCGACGCTCTGAGACTGTATGGAATCACTTGAGGTCGATCCTCTATATATATATAGCCCTGCATTTCTCAAACTTTCTTCGGGTTTCGCCTGATCTCGAGGTTACACTGCACACTGACATGCATTTTCATTTAGTGGTCCAAGTAAAAAGAAAGGTGTCCTCTCCGCCATGGTCAATTTCCCGCCTGGCACTCATCACCTCAAGTTCATCGTGGACAACGACATGCGGACTTCCGACAAGCTCCCGACGGCGGTAGACTACACCAACATCCTTGTCAACTACCTCGAAGTATCGTTAGATGATGTACCACCGTCGGGTACCGGCTCCGGCGATGAGACTAAGAAGTCAGATCCCGTCCCTGTCCAAGACCTTCGCCCTCCGTCCGGTATCTACCCGCCTCAGATCCTGCCGCCAACCCCGGAGCTCCGGCCCGTTGAACAGAAGCCACTAGAGCCTGCGCCGCCAAAACCGAAGGTTCCAGGCACTACGACATACCCGAGGAAATATCATCAGACGATTCCACGCTATCTGCTAGATTTGGATGAACCTGAGGAATCATCTCGACTGGCACGAGCAAATGCTGCAGCAAGCAATCTCCCGATGCCACCAACACTGCCAATGTTTTTGAGTAAAAGCATTTTGAATGGGACCACTCCGATGAAGGATGATAGTAGCGTTCTGATCATGCCGAATCACACCGTGTTGAATCATCTAGCAACTAGCAGCATCAAGGACAACATCCTTGCGACCAGTGCAACAACGAGGTATAAGCAGAAGGTGAGTCGAGTGACCCAATTGAGGAAAGGCAGGGCTAATAGTCTGACAGTTCCTCACAACAATCATGTACAAAGCGAAAAACGAGGATCCGGATCGAGAACATGCATGAACTGCATCAGATCCAAATTTGGGAGGTTATAGCATTTGGTACTGCAAAAGCGCAGAAAACGAAGAAATGATGAGATGACGATGAATGATGGTTTGTTAAACGGTTCTTCGGCATCTTGGCATTATCATTTTGTGGTATCTCACACTTTTTGAGATAGTCCGTTGGCTTCGGCTTTTCCTTTGTAAAAGACGGACATTTTGGTGATGATACATTCATGGGCATTTTCTAGGTTGGTTGGTTAACCGGGTATAGATTTCTGTGAATTTGGTCTTTCTCCTTTCCTTGAGGCCAGTCGCCGGCTTTTTATTTAGCATGGCGTATTCTAACAAAAGCTCTATGCTGCTCCGATATAGACAAGATCTTGGCACTGGAGCTAGATAAATATAGTCTTCTGGTGTCTGGGTTGGTTTGCTGCGCGGCGGACTACAACAGGTTGGGGGTGGGGGTTTCCTTCTATTTTCCCTTCTTTGATTGTGATGTGCGATTTGGGATACAGGAATTAGGTATGAGAGTAGTAGTTCAATGGAGCTGAGTACAGATGCCATGACAGACGCATTCGCATCTATGTGCAACCCAGGTCTGCGATTGGATTTACGAGAACGCAGTTCAGCATTAATCTATCTCTTAAGCTTCCAGGGTATATCGAACCTTCTTGCACAAACAAGCTCCCTTAACACGTCAGTTCAGTCAGCTCCACCCATTCACTCCATAGTAAGTAAATTTCGTTCATGAAGATTCTTTTCATTATCATTAGCCCTGTATTACCTGTGTAGAACTATATCATACTAAAAAGGAAACCTGGTCCCTATTCACTTGTTGCTCTCTGCCTTGCCCTCCCATCATCCCTTAGTTGTGTATGTCATCTCTATATACCTGTCTCCTTAAACCCTCTCCAAATGCTTCCTTTCAGCGTCCCGAAATCCCGCAATACTACTCTTCCTCCTCTTCTCCCGACTCTTCTTCCTACTCTTGTCCAAGCTCTGGGCGAATTTGCTCTTCGCCCTGATTTCAGGTCCCTTCTTGTAGAAGATGTAGATGGGAATGGTGACGATAACAGCTATGCAGGCTAGGATTGTGGAAGCATATTCAAGGGGGCGACCGGGGATGTTTTCGTACACTTCATAGATGTCAGTATGTTGTTCGACAAGGTAAAGGGGGATCGCCTACTGGGAGTAGAGTATAAAGCAGCAATACCGGCGAGGAAGTCTCGAGCTAAGTCGTTGCCGCCGGTTGCAGAGGCAGCGTATGGACCGTAAGCCGCCGTCTGGTAATCAATGCTTGATTGATATATAGCATAATTTGCTATTCCGACCATGCAGCTGAAAATCATGGTCGCGATCCAAGGAATACCGTATTTAGGACCAAGAGAAGTCCATGCGAAGCCGAAAAGTCCGATTGTTTCGAGAGGAGCGAGAAAGAGGAGCCACCAGAGGCGCACTTCGGGTTGGAGTTTCCCAGGCTCACACCGACGAATGCCGCGGAAGTGGTGGATTGAGGGTAGGTAGGAGACGTAGGCTAGTATATAGCCTAGGAGTAGTCTGCTTGGGGGTGGACGTTAAATGGGGGAAGAAGTGGAAGGGGATTAAGGATTTGATGGAGAGGAAAGACCTACGGTATAAAGGCAAGGCTCACGCCAATGGTGCCGAATCCCCATTGCTTATATACTGGCTCGAAAGATTGGAGGAATGTGAAGATCAAGGCGTCAGAGAAGCCCGAAAGGAGTGAGAGCCAAAGAACGATAGGTTCAGTAAAAAACATGTAATAGGGGCGAGAAAAGATGGTCCAAAACTCGTTCGCTGATAACCTCCGGCTTCTGATCTCGTTCGGACCATAGATGTTAGGGTCCTCGCCCGTCTTGCGTCTTCTCTTAGCCTCGCGGTCGAGAAGAGTCGTGGCTCGAGTCTCGGGGTTGCAGCAGAGGTGGACAAGTTGGACGAACCCGCCGACTATGAGTTGGACCCAGAAGATCCATGGTAAGGACAGGTTCTCCTCGATGAAGCCACCGGCGATGGCGCCAACGACGGATCCACCGACAGAGGAGAGGACGAGAAACGCGACGGCATACTCTTGCTCATCTGGTTCCCACATGTCCGCGAGCACACCCAGAGTCACCGATCCGCCAGCAGTGGAAAGGCCACCAAGAAAACGACAGATCACGTACGTGCCATAGTTTTTTGACAAGGCACACGGAATCTGCCAGATATTGACGAGGAAAAGACTGAGTTGTTGAATCGGCCAGCGTCCATATTCCTCACTCCATGGCGCCCAAAGTTCACATCCAAACGCATACGCCACCAAGAAGGTCATCTGCGGGATGCGAGCAACCTGCTTGGTGATGCCAAACTTCTCATGGATGCCGCCGACTGCATTGGCATACATGGACGCATTGAGATTCATGGATATCTGAATGAGGAAGACGACGCCTAGAATCTGCCATTTTCGCCAAGTAGGGAAGCTATATCCAAGCTTATCCCAAGCATCAGAGTCTTGGAGCTCGACCTTGTTGTCTTCTGTGATTATTCGGTCTGTTTTCTCTTGTTCGAGATTTGCGCCTTCGCCGTAGTTGGGATCGCGCTCGGTTTCCGGGACGGCGGTCGCCATGTTGTATGATGAGAGGAGAAGAAATCGACGGGGGGGAAAGTAGATAAGGCTAGGAAAAGAAATAGTTACTGAATATGTACTTATTTGCCTTTCACATTACGCAGTGAAGTACTATGCTAAACTATTGAGTATAGGTTCCGAAACCCCTACCCAGTGTCGTCAACAGCTTGGGTGGCTTTGTCTTCGTGAGCTTCAATTGGCCAATCTTCGACAGAAGCGGTACATTCCAACAGCCAAGGCTTATTTGGATGAAGCCAAGGCGTTCATGAGACATGTGGGACAGCTTGTTTTTTGCGTGTTTCGCATATCACCGACGATGGTGAGTGTGATTTCCCCATGGTGGTGGGTGAAATGCCAAGAGGAAGGATGAGATGTTGCGTCATGATCGACGCGAAAAAGAATTTGAGGGTGCCTTGAGATTTGGGGGCTGTTGGGATATGTAGTGTGTAGAGTGAATTTCAGGGGCCTACAGTTGCTGTCGTTAGAGAGTTGGAGAACGACCCACTTGGTCACCTTGTCAGACCCTATTGTGAGGCATGGTTTTCACGGATCGAGCTAACGCAATCTGGTCTACCATGAACTCTATTTGAGACGATATGGAGCTCACACTTTCATAGTCGCTTTTCATATACCATTAATTCTCTATGCACAATCATATCGTGAATTGTAACAGCATCCTTTCAAGAAATATGAGAATGTTCACGATGCATGGCGGGCAAAAGTTGCACATAAACGAGGCACAGCTGCTCTCTTCTTAGGTATTGTATGTCGCATGAGGATGGCGTGTAGAGGAAGAAAAAAAAAAAAAAAAAAAATACACAGCGAGATATATAATGGGTACGATAGATTATGTACGTCGAGATGCTTCGAAGGTATGTCCAAGCCCATTTCTACTTTTAGTTGTGGCACCATTTCCCTTGCCCAGCGCAGTGCTACCAGGATGGGCTCTCCGTCCAGCAATACGCAACCTCACTCGAGAATATTTTTCTCAAGGAAATCGATCGTCCTCTTACCTTCCAGGCTATATCCCTCCACGAATCTCTCCCCATATTCTCCCACAAAATTCGTATACGTTGTCGCCGGCTTCGTCATACACAATCCACGCATAATCTCTCTAAAATACTCCTTGAAACCTGCCCTCGGAAACTCTTTCGCAATTGCGTCCCATTCTTCTTGCTTTACCGCTACCTTCCCAGGCCCAAATAGTCCCATCGTCACATTTGGACCAACTAACTCTGTCAAAATGCCGACGCTTGTAGTCCAGACTTCCGACTCTTTGTACAAAGCAATATCCCGACTCGTATGGAGCGCGATGGCATCCCATACGAGCTGAATCCGGTGTTTGTCCCACTCATCACCTCCCTCGCGAACGAGAAAATCACGCGCGGTAAAAGCACCATCAACTTCGAACCGCTTGTCGGAGGAGATGAGTTCGGGGTTTATGGACCAGCCAAGATCATGTAGGATAGCGGAAATGGCGTAAGCTTCGATGTCGATGGTCTTTTGAATATCTTCTGACATGTGCGAGATGCTGGCTTGGCCCGTCAGCCAAGATCGCACAACATGGTTGTAGCCTTGGTCGTCCATGTTCTTGCGCGCATAGTCGAGGGCTTTGCTGATGAGGGGTGTATCGGGGACTTCGATACCGGCTATGGTACGGGTTTGGTACTTGGAGGACCTGGTGGAGATGGCACTTCCAAGCACTGCCGGGAACAGCAGGTAATACTGCAGGAGCATTTTCTGCGATGAATAGAACGCGATTTAGCAGAGTTGACGATGCTTTTACTGATTCTCCTCGAAACATGCGATCTCTTATATACTCTCCCCTACGCATTGACCAATTCCTGAATATCAAACTAGGCACAGAATACAACCAGAAAATAACCTTCGAGAGCGTATTTTCTCCTTAGAATCCTCTAGGAACCGATGATGGAAATAGGTAAATAGTCCCGTACTCGGCGCAGAATGATAACAAAACGGGGTCCTAGTGAGCAAGTTTACTCCTTTAGCATCCTTCAGCCGGCCGCGGAGGAATGTTGATCCCTGGTGTAATACGAAGAGCGTGTACCATTTCCCAAAACCCTTGGCGTAAGCTTACACTGCGTTTCTTTCGCGTAATTTCGAATTTTCCATCCAGAAGTCGACCGACAATCCTACTTACGCGGGGTGGGGGACAGTTGGTACAGCGAAAAACATACCACCTCAAGCTCTCATAGTCTAACTCTGTACTGCCTACAACTAGAATTTAAAAAAAGCGTTGTAGGGCGAGATCTAGGTCCATAGACAGAAGGATTTCAAAGGTAGCCGCAGATGAGGGTTTTGTGCAAGGTGGACCCTAGGGTGTGCTCATCGGTGTTTGGAGTGCCATATTTCCGCCTTGGTTGCTCCCGGTGACCTGAGGCGAAGCCTGTACCTCTGCACGAGACGAAAAGCGAAAGGATGCAACCGCCCCCCGCTTGGATTCTTGAACCTCTTACCAGATATTGTGCTCGACAGTCAAAACTTCTGCAATCGCATCCACACAAGTATAGAACTCATGTCCGACGTTAGGAACTGCGAGGTATTCGTGCGTCTTGGTCATAATTTCATCCATATGGGACCATTCTTCCAAAGGAATATCGTCTAATCCCGGAACATCGAATCGGAAATATTTCAGCCACCCTCGAGTTATCAAATCCTTCATATCCGACTCGAATTTCATCCCAGCAACTCTTGCTTCAGCCAATCTGTCCTCGACACTGTTGCCCATCTCTTTATTCTCGGCCAGCCGATTGAAGCCAGTCCCGGTCCCGATGCTGACGATGATCATCATATCGTGATTGTAGTTGTAAAGCTTCCTGCATTCATAGAAGAGGTCGCGGATGGGGTTATTCTTCCCTGTACCGTAATCGACCAGGCCGGGTTCAAGTACAGTTCTGCGATCCAAGTAGATAGGTCCAGGTTCATTGAGGTATCGCGGTGCCGCTGATGTGGCATGTATAACCTCCCACGTCTTTGGGTCTGGGTGGATTTCAGGACCTGCCTGCCGCCGAGTCGGATAGGATCGTATTAGTACCGGCCGATTTACACCAACGTCGACCTGGGTTGATATTACAAACCTAGATTATATTAACGTAAGTATTGCCCTTAGATCTAGTTCTAATGACTTACACGTTAGTCGAGTCAATTCTATTGTCAAAGAAAAGCTCTTCCTGGTCTTCCAATTGGCAACCAACTAGGGTTTTAATCGTGTCCTCGAGCTTCTGGTCATCATGCCCGGATTGAAATTGAAGGTTGAGCGAGCGGAAGAAGTGTAGCTTGTCCCTGAACATGGCCTTTGAGATATCTATATATGCATCTCGAGCTGCATGGGGTCGCATGCGGAGGCGGCCAAGCATAATAGCCAGGACTCCTCCCGTGCTGGTTCCGCCCATTAAGTCGAAAATCTGATAAGGATCTAGTCTTCTTCCCAACTTGCTGCAAACTGCATTTACTAATGACTCCACAAGCAAAATGGAAGAGAGCCCGCGCAAGCCGTCACCGTCGATAGAAAGAAGAACCTTCGTCTCACGCGATCCTAGAGGGGGTTGAGGTCTGTGAGTAGAGTCCGAAGGATTCGCTGGGACTACTGATGGAATAGGACCATCTACGGGATTCGCTGGATTGTGCGGTGGTTCTGGAAGATTATAGCTTCCAATCGGACTGAAGTCCTCAATGGGTGACCTGAGTGTGCCGTGATTCTCAGTGGAGGTCGGTCGAGTCGGCTGCGCCTGATATGCAGAAGCGCCTGACGCTGTCTGCGATACTGGGGAAGAGTCGCTGGGCCCATAAGACTGCGGAGATATGCTATTGAGACCCAGGGATAGATTTCGCGAGAAGTTTTGCGTAGCAGAAAATGAGGACTCCCCAGTAGTCATAGAAGGTGGCGGTGGTGCTTCACCACTCCAAGATTGCAACTGGTTTGGGTGGCTTACGGATTGCGGCCACGGAATATAGCCAGGGTAGTTATGTTGGATTAAATGTTTCTCTGCGCTCTCTGCAATTCGCCTGATATCTGGGTCCTGCGCCATCCTGAAACATTGATCAGATCGTGCGAAATGGCACGCAGGGCAGCGAAAAGTAGCACATCACTGAGAACGGAACCACCTCCGGTGCCCTTCGTCTAGCTCTGCGCTGCTTAGAACTAGGACCACAGAAGGCTTCGTGGGTCAGATCGAGGTACCTTGGCACAGGAATCTCGAACCCGGGAGGAGGCATGAGGTGGCCAGCAAGATAAAAGCGAAAGCGGTACCTTGGTGTGCGACTTTTTCTATGCCCTACGTGAAATGTCAGCAAAGAGGGACTTACCGGCGCACCCATCCGACATCCCATGGCTCCCATCTTTCATTCAGGAAAAACTGAACGGCAGTCGGGTACGCTGGGTCGTAGAAATAATGTCGCTTTTCAATCGGGGAATATCGGACGAAATCAAAGTTCACCGCAGCCCACGACATCGTTGCTGACAGGTGGGGTGATAGGTGAACACTAGGTACGGTGTTTGGTTTAAGAGGCCAAATCGACGCGTTCCTCGCTGCCGGCAAGTAGCTTGGACTCCCACTTCTGCTAATTAGCTGGAAAATGACATGCATAATTCCAATAAATTCCCACCATTCGGGTCCGACGCGCAGGGCTAACTGCCTTTAACGATAACCCACCATCGCGAGGAAATCTGCGATAAACGTCTACACTGAGTATGATCTTTCCGTGTGCGGGCGATAGATTTCTTGAGCACGACTCCAAACACAGTGCTCATCTCCGCCCAGGGTTGGAATGGGCGCTAGATGATCTGATCAAAATCCTTCGCGGAACGGCTTCGGTTCCACTGTGGTAGATCATTCTTCAC
The DNA here is from genome assembly GCA_010093925.1 of Zopfia rhizophila CBS 207.26. Taxonomy (NCBI): domain Eukaryota; kingdom Fungi; phylum Ascomycota; class Dothideomycetes; family Zopfiaceae; genus Zopfia; species Zopfia rhizophila. Next base: position 223,472 of record ML994651.1, read on the forward strand.
ACTAGATGGATGCTTCGTCGGTCTGCTCGTGTGTATCGACGAAGGTCCTCATCATCGTTCGATCTCGTGTTTGCTGCAGCAACTGGGCTCACGGCATTTGGAAATGATAAAGGGATGATAGTTGGCAGGTTGATGTTGGCTGCTCATTGGATGCGGCCCGGGCCGTCCGGCCCCATCCGGAAAAGGCCATTAATTAAGATGTGTCCATGCAATAATACCGAATAGCATCTCAAGCTGGATGGCACAAGGCGCAGCAGGATCGGCGCATGTGAGCCTGCAGCGAAGTCATTCGCTCGGTAGCTCGCCTGTAGCCGTTGTGTGGGTGCAGTTCCTTTTTAACTATAAGTAAAACTAACTAGCTCTAAACACCTTCCTGTTTCCAGGAACCACATCTGCAAGGGTTCTGAAGGATCAATACAGGTACTTAGTGCGTTGAAGGAAGCGTACTTTTGGGCGTCACTCCTCCTCTCTTCTTACGCCCTCTGAATGTCCCAGTGGAAGCGAAACGTTTGCAGTGCTTATACAGTGTGACGGTCTAGAGCATATACGTCCGGAGTTGCCGCCTAGTGGAAAGTGTTCCTTCCCATTCTTGCTTGCAGATGCACCAAATCTTCTCGAACGCAGGCCGAAGATAATGCAAAGGTCTGCACGACGCATTTCCGGGTGGTAAAATAGGAGAAGAAGCCGCAATAGTTCCGTTCTTGTCACAACGGAAGTGGGCCGAGGCAGAATGTAGGAGAAGAGAGCGGAGAATGTTCTCTTAAAAACTCTATTACCTTATTGCAAGGAGACCTCTAGCTTCGGGAATGAGCTAATCCGGTTGTCGACTTCATGCCTTAAGATATACTGCCTCTCTGCTTCTCTATCGACATCCCTTTCGTCGATTCCGAAGCCCTTGAGTTTGACAGAGCTGACCTAGGTATCTCCACTTCGGCTTGAGGTTATTTCAAAAGTCCAGGAATTCGGAAGCACGCTCATATTACCCCGCAAGCTTGCAGTGGCCATTCGATCCAAGGCAAGAAATCATCACTCAAATATGGCTTCAACTCCATCAGCAGATGTTCTGCAAAGCCATCCAAATACCAAAAGTTTGCTGCCCTTTTTAGCAAGATGCAACAATGTGCCAGCAAGACTAGTGCACGTGGCCTCTGAAGACCTAATAGCTCGAGGTATCCATTATCGACTTTCTCGACCCAGAATAAGACCGCATACTTGGGGCCGATTCTGCTTTCGGGAGAGAAAGTGAGAGCAAAGGCCTGGCGAAGCCAGTGGAGGGCTTGATCATAGTGCAAACCTTCACTTTGTTCTCCAGGAGGAAGGTTGGTGAGTATCTGATGGAGCCCAATTAGACGATAGTCGTCTGGGTTCAGTGCTGGCTCAACTTGTTGGACCCTGCGACGATGCATTTGTTCTTTCATGGGCCCTTTGTCGATCCAATCTTGCCATTTTGGGGGAATGTCGCCAACACCTCGGTGCAGGAAAATCCATTCTGGGGGAGCGCCGCCAACGAAGAGACCTCCGGAGTCCTTCGGAACGGCAAAGGAGTAGACTGTAAGCAAGGCGGAGAAGGCAAGGATGGCGTTACAGTTTTGCGCTGTAACATTGCTGATGGCGGCGCGGTATTCGGGTAGTGCTAGGTCTTGGTGGTACGCAGCTTCCTGGATATATTTAAATCGCGTTGCTTGGTCTGTGGCCACCCTGGCAAGATGCAATGCGGAGACTGCGAGAATTCCTCGCATGAGAAAGGGGCACTGCTGCCCAAGGAGGGGGGCTTCGACCCGCCAGGGGTCCGAGCCGCCTGGACTGCCATCGCCAAAGCCGTAACAGGTCGAGATATGCCACTGGTGAAGGAGAGCCAGATCTCGGAGGGGTAGCTCGTGACCAGTGCTAGGGCACTGCCCAGCCATAAGGTCTTCTGCTACGCTTTCAGGAGTCGGGACGTGCGGAGGCGTCGCTGATGTCGATGCAGAAACTTGGTCTCGCGAAAGGTCGGATGTTGAAGGTGATGGGTAGATACATTCGGCAGAGTAACGCGCACAGTTGGAACATTGGGGTTTCTCCTCATCGCACTTGAAATTCGTCAGTATGAAAGGCATATTTCATCCTCTTTTCTTATCAGAATTTCAGAAACGGCAAACCCACTTTTATTTTCCTCCGCTTGCAAGTAGCGCATCCGCTTTTCACCTTGCGGTGCGGTCTCTTCTTGTATACTGTCGCGTGTCAAGATCGTACATGAGAAGGGACTAAGAGGAGGTACCTTTAGACTCAGAAGTCATAGCTAGTCTTAGTGATTATTCTTCTGTAATCTGGGTCTTGAGGTACGAGAAACAAACGAGAACCGATTTGACTTGCTAACTCTAAAACAGAATTGAGGGGATCATGATGACAGGGACCTAGAGCAAAGGAAATCTCACGCCCACTAACGTGAGACTGGGCCTTGGCCAACTTCCAAGAATCAAGCAAAATACAAATGCGACGTAAAAAATTGACGTTGAAGCCGCGGGACAGCCATATGTTAGGTAAGTGAACATAGGGCTGAAAGGGGAGTTAGCCCCCTGGCCTAGGAGAGCGCTATGATGAGCAAGGCCCATTTCCGCCAGTCAGACGCGACACTGCTTATTGAAAACAGATTGTGGCGCATATCAGTGATCTCGTTTGGAGATCAAGGCTCCCCTATTTGACTTTTCCCAGGCTACGTCCGGCGTTCGCAGCTGCTTAAATCCGCGGATCTGCGAACCAAGACACGCCCAATTATCAATGTGAAAGACACGGCAGTGGGTGCTGACGAGGAGCTCAAGGGAAGCTGTCCACCGCTTGTGGCGCAATGAGCTTCGCAGTCTAGGCCAAAGTACAGAATCACGTAGTGCATTAGGTGAGTGTTGAGTGTATTTCCATTGGTAGGAGAGACTCTTACTGTAAGATCCAAGGCATGCTTTCTCGTTTAGTTTCAGGTGTAAATAGACGAATCAATGAATCGTGCTTTGTCGTGGATACGGTGAAGTGAAACTGCGACCTGTCAAATATGCACAATGCTGGGAGATAGTTATAGCGTATATCTACTCCGGACGTATCAGGTCTCCAAGGCAGTCCAAGTTCACCACTGCCGACCATCCTTGGCCATCACAAAGCAAAATTTATAGCAAAAGATCTATTAAAATCTGCAAAGGCGGCCGTCCTATTGACGCTCCGGAGATCAAGCAGCTATTCTGAAAGAGCAACGGGCATTTGGTCGGACTTTGAGTCGGACATGTGAAGGACATTGGACCTTTGCACGACATATAGAAAATAAACATTAAAAGAGACGCAAGGAGAGTCGGCTTACCTGCTTCTTTTGGACCTCCCTTCCGAAGCGGAATCTCTCCGTATGTCTACCGTTAGATACCCCCACAAAACCTCCTGTTGCTCCATCATAGCCGTGCGGAATCTTAGAGAACGTGTTGGAGGAGGTTGACTTTTCTGTGGTCCTTCGGCCAGTTTGCAAAAATAGAGAGAGTTTCCGGCATCTCATTGGTTAGCAATTCCAAAAACATGAAAATTCCCCGGTTTCATTCGCTAATTGTAATAAAAGCGCAAATTATCGTTCGCCTCGTCTCTCAGGAAACCAACGTATTCCCTGCTCCACAAATCACGAGACAGCTGAGGCAACAACAATGGCAGCAAACAAGTTCTAGCACGATGCGACGCCTTTATTGTCCAGCGCGACAATGGAAAATAACTGTGCGGGATTCACAGGTTCTCTCCAACCACTCTCAAAAATTATTCTGTTCATTCAACTGTTCTTATGCATTCCTTAATACCTTATCCAACCTGCCGGCAAGTGGCCACTTAGCGACCTCGCCGCCCAAGCCAACCCTGCCTGCAGGCCAAAGCCAGACCCTCCGACAAGACCGCAACTCCCTTCACCACCCCAACATAACGACTTCGCCGTTCCTACACTTTTCATCAAATATCTCCACAACACCCGTCAGAATATTCACGGAAACGCTATATTCTCGATGCTCCATCCGTGCGCTATCTTTTGACGCCCCATTCACGAATATTCCGACGATTTTTGGGTCCCCAAAAGTCGCTGAAAGTGAAGGGCGGCGCGGTCGCACTGCTCGCGGCCGGGGGCGAAGCGGCCATACCTGTGCTTACGCCCACCATACTAGCAGCTTCACCCACGCTTTCTTTCACAACAAGCGCCGATATCACGACAGTACACTATGACGCAACGGGTCACCGGCCAGCGCTTTCGCCAGCGCAAGCTCTCCACGAAGCAGAATTTACCTGTGCTACGTGAACATGAGGTCGAAAAGCTTGCAGACGACGACGCAGCGCGACACATTCCCAAGGTTGAGACGGGCGTGGAAAAGGGAGAGGAAATTGTGAGTCGTTTTACCTTCGCGCTAAGCCGCTTTCGACGTCGCCACCTTTATGACAGCAACGGACAATTTTACAACTTAATCACCAGCTCTTACCAATTTTTTTTTGCGGCGCAGTCGTGAGCCACATGACTGAACATCATAACCAGCGCAATATTCTCATACTCACCTTCCATCTGGCTCATGCATCACGTTTCACGAATGCTAACCATGTTCAATAGGAACACCACTTACAAGCCGTAATCTCAGCCTCGCAAGCAGCAGCATCAGGTGGCAACGTAGCACAACTCTACATCCCAACACCTGATGCTGTCGCAAGCAAACTGCAATATGAAGACCTCTACCCGAGGCACTTTACGCAGCCTGCAACCTACATACGATTCTCGTCCACAGTAGAAGATATGGTAGGATGTCCGTACTGCATGACGAGTGACGATGTCATCTTTCTCAAGTCATACAACCAAAAGAAAGGCAAAACCGTCCAATGTTCTGAAGATGAATTCGAAGAGGTAATGAACTTTTTTGAAGAAACGTCGCAGACGAAGCAGCCGTTCGCTGCAGTGGATAACCCTCCCGTGGTCTCGTATGAGGAACTGGAAGCTGAATTTGATGAGACGATCAGTGAGCCAGCAAGGAGATTCGCAAGAGACATCTACAATCACTGGAAAAACCAACGGTTACTAAAAGGAAACCGACCTCTAATACCGAGTCTCAAATTCGAAACAAATCTCGAAACGGACGACTCAGATCCATATGTGTGCTTCCGGCGTCGCGAAGTGAGGCAGGTCCGGAAGACGCGTGGCAGAGATGCGCAGGTAACGGAGAAGCTGAAGAAGCTAAGGAAGGAGCTAGAAGAAGCGAGATATCTTATGGCTCAGGTCAAGCGGAGAGAAATGGTGATTCGTGATCAGCTTGCCATGGACAGACAGATCTTCGATCAGCGGACAGCGGTCAAGGAGATTAAGAGGAAGCTCGGCATTAAAGGAGACGACGAGGAGCTCCTCATTAATCAAAAGGTCAGTTACACAAAACACGATATTGTTTGACTTACTAATGAATGACAGCCCGCACCAAAACCTAAGCCAAAGGTCGATGTCCAGGCCGTGCAACGGGGCATACCCGGCATGGGTCCAAAACCTCAACTGACTCGTCCAGATGGTCGTCTACTCGATTCAGATCTCGTTTATCTCGAAGAACAGCAGGCTAAGCGTTCAGAGGCGATCGAAGGATTCATCGAGGAGAATCTGATGAAGCACCAGAAATGGAACATCGGATGGGTGGATCAAACTTGGCGTCCAATCACCCCACCTCTAGAACAAGCTGCGCCCAAAGCTGGTTTCCGTCCTGTTTTCACAAGCTCGCAGCTGCCTACACCCCCGGCTTCCGAGTCATCTGAAGCTGCGGGCGATCAAATGGAGGCGGATCAGCCGACTAAGCAGGTAGAACCGCGCCGAAGTGCTAGAATTCGGTACGCCACGCCTCCGGATGATGTTCCGTACCAAGACCAGCGTCGGTTTCGTCGTCGAACTGGACGTGGCGGTCGTGTGATGATCGATCGTCGGGGTGTAAAGCGACAAAAACTTGATTCGATCGACGAGAGGGTAGCAGATAGGTTCAAATACTCTGGTGATAGTAGCGAGGATGAGCAAGTCTATCCTGTCGACTGGACCGATAATCTCCATATTCGATACCGCATCATGATCGATCGACAGGGCGACAAACAGCATGCTCAAGCTGCAGCGCAGAACCGGAGAGCGATCGAGAACCATAACCGATCAGCATCTGGATATCTGTTGCCACCATCAAACGCCGGATGAGATGCACAGCAGGATGACAGACCCTTTTTTTTTCGTTCGAATGAGACGATTGTTGAAATCGAGGAGGAGTGGTTATACCCATGTGTTTTGAGCGAGCAATTGAGAGGGATTCTGATTCTTACACCATTGTATTGACCTAGGGATAGTCGATACTTGTTTATGTACATGAAGCCTCCTACAAACATTTTGGAGGAAGCATCATGCCTGGATACAGGGGAGCTGTTGGAGGCCCTTGAATATGTAGATTAGCTGCCATCATTTGGCGCGCAAAACGGTCAAGCAACCTAAAAAAAAGTTGAAAACTTACCAATTATTTGGCCTCAAATTGATCTTGAGTGATTTCCGTCAGACCTCGCGCACTAAAAAGGCCACTCCGGCTTTTACCTTCAATTGTCCTTTCCACTTCACATTAAATGAACCAAACGCTTAGGATGTACACCTAAATTTGCCCCACAGCCCATGGTGTTCGCAACATCATGTTCCTTGCAGAACTCAAGCCAAAGATGCGCCTCTGTTGCTTACGCAAACTTCGTCTTTTTGCCGGGAGAACCCTGAGGACTGTTTGGCGGTCTCTTCAATCCGTCATTCCCAGCACCCAACTCCTCAATTAGGTCCGCCAATGCCTTTTCCGCATCCCTCAGAATGACCTTCTCGCCGATTCGAACTAATTTGGCCATTGCGTACCGCCTTTCCCGAGAAGAGTACGAACCAGTCAAGGGGATTGTAGTTGACTCACTGGTATCCGCCTCTAAGGATGTAGCATACTGGGCAATTCTAGCCTTGACCATTGTATGCAAGAGCTGGGCCCCTTTTAATGAGAGGTTGCTCGGTTTGGGGAGCTTGGATTTGGATTTCAGGCGGTCGAAAGCGGATTGGGGAAGGAGCAGCGCTTCGATGAGAATTATGAGGTCGGAAGAGATGTTTTCGTGTATATCGAACGGATCGCTGGTAATGATGTCGTAGCCGGTGTCTACAATGCCTTGTTCGTCCAAGTACTCGAGCTATTGCCGTGTTAGATACAACATGACGGTCTTAGAACATTACATAGAGCATGTAGCTATGAAAGCTCTGAGTGCAAGAATCAAGTGATTTCGCTGGCGGTGGCTTGCTTTGAAGCGTGCCACTTTCTTCCTCGTCTATACACAAGTAAACCTACCCTAGTTTCAATGCCTGATGCCGGAGCACTGTTTTTTAAGACAGTTTCGTGGACAGTGTCGAACGGAATTTCAACAACGTCGTATTTGGCATAGTTGTTGGTGATGTATCCATAACGGCGAAGGAGATCAGATCTTGGCAAGGGTCCGTAATCGTTGAAGATTTCTTCTCCAGCTTTGATGTGCTTGAGAGCCTTCATCGACAGAGAATCTTCTTCATAGAAGAGCCTTGCCTATTTCTTATGTTAGTGCGTAAGATAACATGCGTGAGTAATCCAATCGCACATTGTTCTTGTCAGCATCAGCATTCAGCATATCCGCTAAAGGAACCATTCCTTTCGGTAGCGCCTCGTCCTCCACTTCCGACATATATCCCTCTTCATCGACAGCTTTGCTATTCGAATCAACAGGCTCAATGTCGAAGGCGTATGCCATAATTGTCGATCCCATTCGATGCGCCAGACGAATACTTTCCATAACAAAGGCTGAGGTGATGTCATGGGCATCTTTCCCATAGCTAGGATAAAAGACCTCCGCATGTTCCATGACGATCGGCAGGATCGTGTCCTTAAATGTGTAATCGGCTTGTTCTTTTCCAATTTTGTTGCGGACAGCACTGGCTTGCAGTTGTTCAAGCTCGTCTTGCTCCCAAAACATGAGTGTGTTGAACTCGAATGGAAGAACTTGAAAGTATGGATGCCACTTGGATTTGCCATCTTGTTCCCATTCATACATCATGACCAGAATCAGAGAAAACCACGGGTCAAGGTCCTTGAAGACGGAAGGGAGTCGTTTGGGAAGGACGGAGTTGTCGACGGAAAGGATGCTAGATCGCGGCACGCGGAAGAGAAGTTCGTCTTCTTGAATATCTTGAATAGCAACTAAGTCAGAGTTAGTTTCAGTATAAAAAGGAAAATAGGGCGGTGAGGAAACAGCAGTGTGTTGGAATTCAGAGCAGAAAAGTCATATCTATTCTACTTACCCACACCTCGTCCCGCTTGCGATTGGCGTAGATCTCGTAGCTCAATTTTGTTGCTGATTTCTGCTCCAGATTTGACTAGCCATGCCAGAAAGGCGGCCGTCTCCTCTTCGAATTGAGACATTTTGGGTGGCGTATTTTGGTGGTGTTTGCAGTGGAGGAAAAGGTCGGTCTGGCAATAATGGTCATTGGCGAGGTGGACCTTAGCGGAGCATCCACGTTGTTCCGGTCCGAAGGGTGCTGTGATTGGTCAGCTGGCACTACGCCCGTTGATCAGTCCGGTACACCTGGTTGCAGTGTTACATTATCCGGGATTGAATATACATTTCATAAATGCGGCCATAAATTCTCTAAACCTTGTGGCTTGCCATCTGCATGCAACTGCCGTAGAGAAGGTTTCAGCCCTGCAAAGGAAAACCCTTATCGATACCTAGCCGCATCCCACTTTTCATGATCACCCCTCATCCTCAACTTCCCTACTTAACACCATCTATACCCCTAAACACTCAATTCGTAATGATAGCACTCGGCCTCGAAGGGAGCGCAAACAAGCTCGGAATCGGCTTAATATCCCACCCCTCTCCCAACAAACCACCCATAATCCTTGCCAACCTCCGCCACACCTACATATCCCCGCCAGGAGAAGGCTTCCTCCCCAAAGACACCGCGAAACATCATCGAGCATGGGTAGTCAGGCTAGTAAAGCAAACAATTCGGCAGACGGGGGTGAAGGTAGAGGACATTGACTGCATATGCTACACCAAAGGGCCAGGCATGGGAGCACCGTTGCAAAGTGTTACTGTTGCAGCACGAACGTTGAGTCTGCTCTGGGGAAAGAAGCTTGTAGGAGTTAACCATTGCGTTGGACGCAAGTCACACCATTCCCTATTTTTTTTACGCTCCTTCAATTGCGATCAGGATAGGTTTTAGCAGTGGTTGACTCAACACAGACATCGAGATGGGCCGCGCAATAACCGGCGCCCAAGACCCGGTCGTCCTCTACGTCTCAGGCGGAAATACACAAGTCATTGCATATTCCTCTCAACGCTACCGCATCTTCGGTGAAACCCTCGACATCGCAATCGGCAACTGTATAGATCGGTTTGCGAGGACGCTGATGATACCGAACGACCCATTTCCGGGATACAATATTGAACAGATGGCGAAGAAAGGGAAGAACCTTGTTGATCTACCATACGCGGTCAAGGGAATGGATGCCTCGTTTTCAGGTATCCTAGCAGCAGCGGATATTCTCGCAGCGCAGACTTCAGAATCCTTGCCAGAGGAGCAGAGATTGAAGACCGAAGAGGGAGAGTTGGTCACGAAGGCAGACTTGTGCTTTTCGTTGCAAGAGACGGTGTTTGCGATGTTGGTTGAGATCACAGAACGTGCAATGGCACATGTTGGCTCCACCCAAGTTCTTGTGGTTGGAGGAGTGGGATCGAATGAAAGGTTGCAGGAGATGATGGGCTTGATGGCGAGGGATAGGGGAGGCAGTGTGTTTGCGACTGATGAGAGGTTCTGCATCGACAACGGAATAATGATCGCGCACGCTGGCCTGCTGGAGTTTAAGACAGGTGTAACAACGGAATTGGAGGATAGCACCTGCACCCAGAGGTTCAGGACTGACGAGGTGTTTGTGGGCTGGAGGGAATAAAGGATTTCTTCATATGTATGCCTTTACCCCCGAATAGATATGATAGCACAGGCAGAGTGTACCCACATGGCTGCCTTAGTCCATCGGGTCTAACATTTCTTGTCCTGGGGACAGGTTCATCTTACCGAGAAGTCGAAGCGGAACAGCCAATTGACCTAACAGGATCTTACAGTACCACGATTAAAAGATGGATCGCACAGTACGAGCACACATTGATCGATCAACTCTATCATTGCTTTACCAGTATATAGTCCGCACTGTATGGAATATGCCAAACGTGCAAGGCAGTGTGCACGCCCACTTAACGGCGAATGGACAGAAAAGTCAGCTTGAATATCACTCCTCCTTCGGGCTAGACATTGCAGTTCGCCCATCATTGTTTCAAACATATAAAATGACTGGCAGAAAATATGCAAGTATTCCATTTTCCTAGCTCTAGAGTAAAAAATTAGTCCATTCCCTTCTCCTTCGACCATAAATGCATAGATGACACTTATTCGTTACTTCCCAGATACCCTGTCCCCCTTTGTTCGAATCAGAAGAAGAATAAAAAAATTATGTCCACTCCATTCTCATGGAGCCAAATTGCACAGAGGCTCCGGCGAATCAAGCTTCTATCCGGGCTGATATTCACCGGTCCCCAACCTTGCACTTAAAGAGACGGCGCGAGTACCCCTGAAATTGCAGTACAGACAGAAGAATGAACCTGCATCCACCTCCTGGTGTAACACAATGTACACAATGAGAAACTGATAACCAATAATTCTATATAAGCTTTCATGCTGAAAAAGAAGGCAACTTGTGCCATGCTATGAACTTCCTGAAGTCTGGAAGCAAAATATATATCTATGGTGTGAGGTGTACGGTGAAGCGCGCCTAGTTAGTATAATGCGATTTAGCCCACCCGAAGTGCTCACACACGTGCGAGGCAGCCTGTGGTGAACTTGAAGATCATACTACGATCTTTGTAAACTACCATCTCTTGAAATATTAGTCAGTAGTCTCTCGCTCCTTAATCCAAATTCCCATCTTAAAGTCTGTTTACCAACAACTCGATCAGCGTCAATTAAATAGAAGATAATCTCTCACATTCATACAAGCTGTCTTCGAACGTGGTATATAATTACAGAGTGTTAAGGCTCCATGATCACTTCCCAGTTACTCGGTCACAAGAAAATTTCACCAGAAGGGACACTTTTCTTCTATTTCCCGTCTTTGCTTCTGCGAGAAGATGGTAGGTTGAGAAAATGCGGTCGGCCATTCGCTAGAGAAGAGACTGGATAATGAGCAGCCTTCCCCAGCACGGCCAGGTTAAACTTGCGGTGCATGCCACTCATGCACCCCGCTGCTCTCCTCACGTCAACGCTGGTTTTACCAGCGAATATCTCCTAAAATAACTGAACTGCGCGGCCGCGCTAAATTCGTAATGCAGAAGTCACCATCTGCACGAAATCTACAACTAAGAGGACGAGACCAAGAAGCATCCAATCACGATCTTATATCTGGATATGGATACATTCCAGAGGGCTGATCATAATTATGCTTCTAAGTAACTGGGGTGCTTGGGCACTGCCTACTAATCACATTCTGCGCCGATATTTCTTGGCTGGTGAAGCAGCCTCACATGAGACAGCTCCTTCCTTCAACGCTAAACTTGCAGAGCTTTGTCCTGCTTCCAAGGCTGCGTGATTCTCTTGAACCACTTCTATTCTAGCCTCTACCTGAACCTATGTTAGCTTATTTCTCCATTTCACTTTTGGCTCCCATGCATTAAAATGGTAAATCGGTCATCCCAACGTCGAACTCGGTTTTCATCATTTCTTCCTCGAATAACGCAATGAACACTGATACCAATACGTAGAATTACATTCTTGTCATCTTCCTGTTCTCTTTTCCCATGGTTTTAATCAAGCCATGTAACTTTGAGTCATCCATGGCGAAATATTCGAGACTAGGTAAGAACGAAGACAATGCCGGCTTCGTGCCTATGATGTGTCTTGCGCGTGACAAGACAGGCCATCCGCGCTAAAACTGCAACGCAAAAGTACGGGCCAAAGAATTATTTTACCCTTGCCAGCGTCTGGCATGGGGGAACATCAATTGTCCAATGATAGATTGGGAATTCCGGTCCCTTAATATCTTCCCTTGATCGACGTGCAGCACAATAACGCCTTGAAAAGTCCAAACCGGGTTTTGGAGCGTATTCTTAGCGCGTTACGCCTGTCAATCAATTGGAGGATCTTGGTATACAGTGGCTAATCGTATATCGAGATTGTTAAACGACACGTTTCTGATTATGGTCCCGACATTCAAATCAACCGAATTAAAAGAGGTGAAGATTTGCAAAGAAGAAGAGGTAGCGGAAGACGCTTATGCATCAAAAATAGCAACAAAAAGTATGTTCTCTTAAAAGAGAGCTGGGTGTCATCTCCGTTGTTGTTGAGAAGGTTCAACGGGCTATGTGTCCAGTGATATATCATTATCTACCGTTCCAATCCAGTATTACACCTTGCTAGAATCTTATACCCAACTGCTCAAATCGTGTACTTAAAATATGGATGCCGATACCCCAACATCCCTTCATCCTCCTCTTGCAACCTGTAGTCCCTCTTGCCTGTCGCTCGCATACGGTTCTCCCATTTGCAGTACAAAATATTCGTTGTTGTTAAGATTAATGCTAGACCCAGCATACCGATGTTGATCGCGTGGCCAGTAATGTAGCGAGGTCTACATTTCGTTACATTCCTTAATACTTAAGGATAGGAAAGGAGTCACAAGAGAAAAGCTCCAACTTACGCATCCTCTTGCAAATAGGTAAACGTCGCAATAAAGGCTGCCATATTAGCGACCATGATCTGGAAGCCCGTTCCCGTAGCTCGAACATAGTGTGGTGCAAGGTTGTTTGTCAACCAGCCCATGATAAGAGGGGAGCAAGGGAAGATACCCGCTGCAACGAAAAATGTACCTCCGTACTGTGTTAGTGTGTGGGTCGAGGCGATCAGCATAATATATCCGATGACTGCAAGAGAGCATCCGACAAGCATTAAGAGACCGCGGATTCGCAACTTGTCGGAGAAGTGACCTGCTATCAGGACTGTGAAGAATGCACCCATGTTGGGTGGCACGGTGAGAAGCTGGGCTTTTACACTCGTGTACCCCAAGCTCTTGATGATCGTCGGCAAGAAGAGCGAAAAGGAGTAGATCGGCGTGATGATAGCGAAGAAGTTCAGAGACAGGACGATGGTGTTTACGTTCAGGAGAGCACGTTTCACCCAATACCATGAGAACTTCTCATGCGCAACTTCGGCGGTCGGACTTGATCCGTGAGCATCCAGTCTCATGCGAGCGAGACAGGCGGAGTGCTCTTCTGGAGACAAAAATTTCACGTCGGACGGTGTGTGTGGGAGCATAAAAAGGACGACTATTCCGAAAACGACGGTGATAGCGCCTTCAATAAAGAATATGAAGGGCTGAAGAAAGTTAGTTCGGGATTTGGGGATGTTGATCGCATCGAGAAAACTGACCCAACCATCATATCCTCCCGCGCTAATTTGAGCAAGTCCAGTAGCTAGGAGGCCACCAAAGGCTCCGCTCAATGGAGCTGCGCAATAGAATAATGTAATTCGGTAGAGAAGTTGGTAGCGGCGGTAGAACATAGCAAGATACACCAACATGCCTCCCAGCAACCCTCCTTCTGCTAGACCGAGGAAAGTTCGCGCAATAAGGAGCCCGGCATAGCTTGTCACAAATCCAGTGCATAGTGAGATGACACCCCATGAGATCAGAAGAGTAGGTAGGTAATACCCGGCCTTGAAGTATTTGATAACAAGGTTGCTGGGGATATCGTAGCAAATGTATGGGACGTAGAAGACAGCAAGTGCGACATTGAATTTGTTCGCGTCGAGATGAAGATCTTCTGCAAGTCCATCAATTCGAGCGTTTCCCATGTTTGATCGGTCAATGAAAGCGAGAAGCCAGAGGCCGAAGAGCCATGGCATGAGATGTTTATCAAGTTTGCGGGTAATGCGCTTGTCGAGCTCGGCGGGAATTTCTACTGTGTCGTCCCATGTAGTGTTTGCCTGTTCAATGTCGGGGGCATGGATAGGTGATATGTCCCTCTCTTTCTTTTCGTTGGGTAAAGACATAATGAAGGCAGAGATAAAGAGCTGAATATAAATTCTATCGATATGACAGAATTGCTTTCCGTCAGAAAAGAGAAGAGGGCCAAGGACAGATAACTCTTATGAGCATTGCAATTGGGCGATGAGGTGCAAGACTAGAGAATCTAAAAAAAAACCTAAGAAGTTTGCAACTGGAGATAAGAGAATAACATGATCCCCACATATGTTTACTAATCTACTATATGAATGCAGAAAGATAGCCCCCGACATGTGTCATGACTAAAGATTCGAGTCAGCATTCTTGAAAAGCGACACCAGCGAATGGCGATCAGAAGCTGGTGAGATCATGGGTCCTCGGGTAAGTAATGTTGCGATGACGTTGCACGAGACCACCTGCAAGTGAGGGGAGGGGAACGAGTTTGAGAAGTTTGATGCAGGGATTGATGATGGACATGGTTGGTGGATCAGCGAGCGGCATGTTATGCGGCATCTGATCTTGTGATATAGAATCAAGATGAAAATTGAGATAGGAGTTCTGGTGTTGAGGTTACTCTCGATTTGGACTAGTATTATGCCTTTGGCTCCTTCAAAGAACTAAGCACATTTAAGCTTCCTTAGCCCGACTGGCCGGGGCTGCTCGTTCCGATTTTGATATCACTGGTTCTATGAGCACCCACACAAGGCACAGAAAAAGGTGGCACAGTAAAAGGAAGATTCGGGCTTTTACCTGTCCTCTTAACTATACACCAGCCTGCTATAGTCACAAAGCATCTGGCGGTATACCCTTTTCTGGACCTACATACGATCCTATTGGCAACATCATGCTAGGAACGAATTTGGGGAAAGTGGTTAGTAGAGGTTTATCTTTTGGTGTGTCACTTGGTGATGATGGTGATGAAGCATGTTGGTGGGTAGATATGAGTGACATTCACTTGGAAGTAGTTAAGCATAGACCGTAATGACATAACCCCGCCAAGGCCGTCGGCAAAACTTGCCCTCGAAAGCTTACCTTATCTTCAGCCTCCAAGGATCCAACAGCAACTCTTCTCCATGATAGTCCACAACCGCTACCATGAAGCTCACAGAAGATGACCTCTACCGCTCCTCCACGCAATTCAAGCACTGGTCCTTTACCCCGGAGCAGCTCGCCTCCCAACGCCTCAAAACCAACATCACAGCCTCGGAACGCGTCAAAGCCGCCGTAAAGCGCCAACGAGCACAAAGATTGAGGCAACAGGACACTGCCAGTACTAGTGAGAGCGAGCGTAATGGATCGGGCATCGAGAATGGAGGGAATACGCCAATACCCATGGACAAAGAGGTGAACTGTTTGACAGTGGCCGAGGAGCAGAAGCTTGTGAATACGTTTTGCGAACGGGCGATTGATTTAGGAACGTTCTTTAAGTTCCCGACTGAAGTAATCGTACGTTTGTCTTTCCAGTCTTAAAAGGAGAGTGTTTGCTGATTTGGGGATGGCAACAGGCAACAGGTGTCCAATACCTCCGCCGCTTCTACCTCTACAACTCGCCCATGACCTACGAGCCACAAACTATCTCCCGCTCCGCCATGTTCATAGCCAACAAAACTGAAGGACATCATCTTACCCTTGAAAAGTACGCCGCCGGTCTCACAAAGACATCAACTGAGCAAGTTCTCGCACCCGAATACCTCATTGTGCAAGCACTCCGTTTCCACTTCGACGTACGCCATCCTTTTCGGGGTCTCAAAGGTGGTCACTTGGAAATGGTAGAAATGGCAAAAGGGAATGCTGCGATACTACCAACCCTCGGGAAATCCGCCAAGGAACTACAAGCTGAGATGCAGAAGCTCCCACGGAAAGCCGGAGGTCCCCCAACCAACACAACAATCAAAGATCTTGAGAAACGCGTAACGGAGGCCTACGGTCACGCGTCTCACATTCTCAAAACCGCCGCCATACTCACAGATTCCTACTTCCTCTATACCCCTTCTCAAACCTGGCTTTCGGCACACCTGCTCGCCGACGAACCTCTCACGCACTTCTACATCTCCTCCAAATTCCCACCTCCCGCGACTTCAAATCCAACATACACGAAACTCTTATCCAAACTCCGCGAGTGCGCAGCACTGCTAAGCTCTCACCGCTCCTTCACATCTTCGAGTACCTCGAAAGAGGAAAAGGAGGCACGAGAGAAGAAAGAACAGGCCGAAGTCCAGCAACTCATCAAGAAGCTACGGCACTGTCGGGATCCTGATAAAATGGACTTAGTGAAACTTAACAAAGCCCAAAAGAGAGATGCTGCAGAAGGAGGACAATTAGAAGAGAGTAAAGCGAAGAGGCGGAAGTTGGAACGGGAAGGGTATCAGAAGGAAGCTGATGAGTTCTGGGGTCCTGAGTTACCGAAGATGGAGAATGGGGCGAAGGCGAATTGAAAGGAAGGGAGATTATGCATTGGGTGGAGTTCTAGACTTGCATGGATACTCGGATTTGTAGTTTTGGAATTTTGGGGTTATGAGATATGATTTAGGCATAGAAGGCATTAAGCTGGCCGAAAATATTGAGCTACACTTGACAGCTTTGGAGTGATAACAGATATCAGTTAGCTGCCAATAAAAACCCTTCAGCCTGTACCCGCATCAGTTTGTTCCATACATCACCGTTTAAAGGTCTGAAATAGGGTGCTGAAACTGCATCCTTTTGGCTTCGTAGACCAAGCCAGAATGTTATTGAACTCTTTGCGAGTCCGCCGGAATGGCTCCGCACCCATGTCGCTGGCATATTCGAATCTAACACATCCGTACCCTAGGATGGCTTCACACTCTCATACGAGTACTTTTCAACGCTCTATAAACTGGCCAGAATGGATTCACACTGTTACACGGTGACATTTAGACTCTATTCAATCTTGGCTGGAGGACTTCATACCTCCATAGATCTGTTACCACATGCCCAAACCTCTTCCTAACATTTCATTGTTATTCATAATAGCCATCTCTACGTTGCTTATAAAAATTAAAACACATTGTAGTTTTACACAATTCCAATTTCAGCTACCTAAAAGGATGAACTGATACCGCCAAAGCCAACCCAGAAACCGTCAAATCCCATTGTTAAACCCGAGTAGTATTTGGAAAGCGGTCAAAGGATGGAAAATTTGTGTTTCGGGGGGAGGGGAGGGTAGAGCAGATGTACGCTGAATAGAGAGAAAATGAAAATCCAGATATATATCATACGCCTACGTTCTGAAGAGGAAAGGTAGATTCTAGGAAAATGGGAAAGGAAATCAAATCAATACCCAGCCAACCTCCGCTTCTCGGCCGCCAGCCTCTCCTGATATGCTCTCGATCCGTGGACTTGCGCATTGTTTTCTAGATCTTCTAACTGAGCTGGGGCGCTCTCATGCATCATAAATCTAGACGCGATGGGTGCCATCTACGCCACTGGGGCCTTGTATTGTGTAGTGGTGCTTGTTGACTTGAAAGGGCTAACACCATTGGGGAATAGGTCCTTCTTCTTCCTTGGCGTGTTTGCGTTGGATTGGCTCCCGCTGGAATGTCGGTTCAAGCTACAAGGTGGGCTGCCGTTGGTCGACGTTCCTGGGATGCGAGGTGAAGAAGAGGAATAGGGGCGCATGGCCGCCGATGTGGCTGGCGAAGAAGATAGTGCAGGCCGAAAAGGTCTGAATTGCAGACGTATCCATGGTTTAGACTATCCGAGAAGTTCTCGTTGGACGGACCAGTATTTGAGGAGCTTGGAGCATTGACTTGAGTCAGGGCGACTTCATGGAGTTGGAGATCTATCGGGCTCCCTCTTCCTAGCGGTAGGCTGCCTTCTGAAAAAGGGTCTGTGATGAACAAGGGAGTTAAACCACCGTTATACGTCTGATAAATTTGATCGGAGGCGGGTTGCTTAGGTAGCTCCTCCTGAGTTGTCCCATCTGTGACATCCACGTTGTGCGAACTGCCGTTTACGCCTCTTGCTTTTCCTTCAGATATACCCTGGGTTGGTGTATCAGGTGCATCTGGCTCAAACGGTTCTTCTTTGACCTCAGTTTCAACATCGCTAGGACCAGGAGTTTCTTCCGAGGAAGATTCGGCCTCGTCTAAAATTTTGGCTTCTTGAGCAGACAAGTTCTTAGACTTGAAGATGTTCATGTTCTCCACCACTGCCTTCAGCTCCAACGTGGCTTCATGTAGGGAACTCGACTGACTTTCTACATGCTGATAGATACTCACAGCATTCTAAGCTGCCTGTAGCAGTGGCTCGATATTAGGTTCTTCATTTTGGAACAATCCTGTAGTTTTGTCGAAGACATGCTCTTTCAACCCCCAGGAGAAGGAAGGCTTCCTGAATTGCACTCGTTTGGTGGAAGGATGGCTCGCAATTGGCTGGTCGTGGGGTCACTTTCGAGAACCTGGAAAGGCATTAGTTGTTTTCTCGTTAAACTTTATCTTTTAAGAATTAAGATACTGACCATTCGTAGACTTCTCGGGACCTCTAAGATGGGCTGAGCGTTGGCTGAGTGATGACTGCAGTCGAGAAGCATCAGTGAGCTATACTGAACATTCTACAATAAACAGATGGAAGATACTTGGCGCATGCGTTTCGTTTCGCTCCAAGGATAGCTCTAAAAGGGCATTCGAAGATGCTGTTTGTACTTACGTCACCATTGATCGCAAGCCGAGGGGATTGTTTTAATATGCCACGAGCGTAGTCCCGCATTTCGTTGATGTAATCGCGACGCTCGACAATCGCCTGGTGCTTGATCTTCCATGCATCATGAAGCTCCTTGGCGGAAAACTGGAGAATAGGAAGCGACAATTCGCTTGGTCCATCTTGGGTAAGGGCAGGGTATCTATCTCGGTGTGATTTCCCCTGTCTGCCGTCCCACTTGCTCTTTATACACAACGTTCCCAAGGTCACAGACATTTGTGCTTTACTTTAAGTCGACTTTGGCAGGGCGAGGAATAATAGACTCATTGACGTATCGGTATTTCGGAGGCTCCGTAGCTTCGACACCATCAAGAAAAGTGTCAAGGTAATCCGGATGAAGGTTATTGAGATCTTTCATCATCTCTTGATAACACTTTTGCGCTCTGTTGAGGAACCGGCGAAACCCAGAGTGATTTCAGGGGAGCTGAGAGTAGAAATGACAGAAGGATAAAATCGAGATGAGAAAAATTGAAGCCCTAGAAGATGATTAGAAAGGTACACTAAAGCTCCTTGCTAGCAGGTGTGTTTAGATGAATGTAGGAGAGGGTTGAATGTGTGAAAAGCAGAATGGAGTGGATGTGGGGAAGGGGAAGAAGATCGCTATCAAAATGGAAAAGTGAAGTGAGACAGAAAAGGAAAGGTGAAAGCTACTTAAGTAGGTGCATGTGAGGACATTGTAAGAGAATTAATAGGGTCGAGAGGATGAAGGCACGCGAAAGAAGGCAGGGCAATATTGAAGAGCTTTGATCTTGGGTGGGTCGAATTGAGTGTGCGACTAAGGCCAGGGATTACCAGTGTGCAGTTTGAGATCGAAGGAAATAAAGTAGGGAGAGAGGGGAGTACCTAGATTTGGTCTCGAGGCTAAATTTGCTGACGTAACGAGAAGCAAGGCTGGTGAGAGGTGGGGGTGGTTGAAGCGTTTGTGGAGTGAATTGAGAGGGTAGATGTGAGGATGAGAAAAGGAAGATGAAGCGCGACTGGGTTTATGTATTGCAGGTCAGAGAGGGAGAAGCTCCAAAACAGGTCAGTTGGACAAATGTCTAGCCCCAAGATAATCGGGTAGCAGCGAGGCCTAAGTCAAGATGGGGAGCGCTAGAGACCTAGAGAAAGAGGTTTGGAGTACCCGAGTGCTGAGTGATCGGAGCATGGGAAGATTTAAAGGATGAGATTGCAAGCAGATGATGGTCGAGTCACGAAATTCAAAAGCCTCGAACTATGTTGATCAAACTAAGTTCGCGACCAGATGATGGAAAGAGGACGGTTGAAGTCGAGGATGGAGGAAGCTATTGAAATGGTACTGTAACAGTAGTGGAAGCATGGAAACGGGAAAGTAAGAGGCAGAGAGAAGGAAGAGAATGACGGAGGATGGGGGGAAATATATAGAGGATCGTGTGGTAGTTTGAACAGACGAAAATTCACCTCGGCATGGGTGAGGTCGAGGTTTCGGAAAGTGTAGGAAAGGAAGATTCACCGAAAGACTGGGGTTGTTGAAGCATTATAGTCTCTGAGCTACTAAAAGGTAGGTTGGGACGAAGAAGAGAGCCAATTTCAGTAAGGTGATGTTTTTGAGAGGTTGGATTGTCAGAGGTTACAGGAATGGCAGGCGTGAGATAGGGCTAAGGTAAGGCAAAGGAGCAATGAAAGCTTGAGAGAAGGGTTAGGCAAATTTCGGACAACGTAACCGAGAAGGGAGTCAAGATTTATGTGCTAAGAATTGTTGAACTTGCATTGTAAGACAGCAAGCAGGAAGGAACGGCAAAGATTGAGCGGAAAGCACAGGGAATTTACTCACGCATTTAATTCACCAGATAATAATCCTACGATTGCTTCTATGTTCGAAGAAATGGGCTGTCACGCGCCATCGATAAGCTCTACTGATACAGGCGGCTGTGCCATGCCATGCCAAGAATTAATCGAGCAGCGAAAATGATGCAGACGCCACTGGCCCATCTACCTACAAATACAGACCCTCGGGTTCACCCTCGCTCTTCGTCTTCAGCACCCGTTCTCTAGCGGCGCGGAAGTCATCCATCTGTACTCTCATTCTTCGTTCTCGGAGAGCCATTAAGCCCGCCTCGGAGCAGATGGCTTTAATATCAGCACCCGAGAGGTCATCCTTTTGGCTAATGAACTCGTCAAGGTCGACATCTTCGTTGAGGGACATCTTGGAAGTGTGCAGGGTGAAGATCTTCTTCTTAGTAGCCTCTGTGGTCTTCGTTAGGTCCGAAAAAAAAAACCTTGCTAGAGTCATGTAGATTGAGAACTTACGGTCGGGATTCTCAAAGAGAATCTTTCGGTCAATTCGACCGGGTCGGATGAGAGCAGGGTCAAGAGTTTCAATCTTGTTCGTAGCCATGACGACTTTGACATCGCCGCGGTCATCGAAACCATCGAGTTGGTTGAGAAGTTCCAACATGGTACGCTGGATCTCACGTTCACCTCCTGATGTTGACTCGTATCGCTTCGTACCGATGGCGTCAATCTCGTCAATAAAGACAATGGAAGGAGCATGTTCAGCGGCAACCTGAAAGAGCTGTCGAACAAGTCGGGGTCCGTCACCAAGGTATTTTTGGATCAGTTCACTTCCCACAATCCTCAGGAAGGTCGCGCTGGTCTGGTTCGCCACAGCCTTCGCCAATAAAGTCTTCCCGGTGCCCGGAGCACCATAGAGAATGACACCCTTTGGTGGCTTGATGCCCATTTCCTCATACAGCTCGGGGTGAAGCAGGGGAAGCTCTACAGCTTCTCGAACCTCCTGAATCTGTGACTCCAAGCCTCCAATATCCGCGTACGACTCCGTTGGCGCCTTATCCAACTTCATCACCGAGACTAACGGATCGGAATCTTCAGTCAACACACCAACAACCGACACAGATTTGTGGTGCAGCAGAATGCTAGCTCCGGGCTCCAAAAGATCCTTATCGACGAACGACATGATCGATACGTAGTATTCGGGACCAGTAGCGCTAGACACGATAGCATGGTCGTCGTCGATGAGTTCCTCCAAATTCCCGACGCCCATTGGGCTGCCTCGCATGTCATCGACGCGAGATCTCTCATCTGCATTTCGATCGATGGCATCTGAGTCTCCTCCGGCGCTTGCGGGCGTTGAGGAGTTGGCAGCCTTTGCCTTCCTAATGCGCTCTTGATTCTCGACGTACTCCTCCTCCAACAGCAAATGATCGTGAATACGTTGCATCCGCAGGTATCTCAATTTACACCGCGCGGTCGGGTAGACGGTTGGGAGTTTTGCTGCAGCACTCGGGCCGGCAGCCTTTCTCTTCCTCCTTCCAATGCGGGTCGTGGGCTGCGGTGGAGGCTCGTACTTTGGCTTATCCTTCTGCAAAAGAAACAAATGTTAGTATCACGAGCTGGGCGGCGACGAGGCGACGCAGCAGGAAGTAGAGGCATGTAAAGCAACAATAAAGATTTGCTGAGCAGTCCACATACCTTATCCTTCTTGTCCTTGCCATCTCCACCCGGAGGTCCGCCTCCAGCGCTTGACTGATTAGCACCCTGGACATGGTCAGTAAGGCAGTTCGGGGGTTTCGCTTTAGGGCGAGTTCACCATGGCACAAGATCAGGTCGTTTTGGCCGAGATGCTGGTTGGAAAGTCAAACAAATAGTGGTAGGCAGTTGAACCGATGAACTGTTGCGCAAGCAGTGCAGATTGTGGTGATGGAGGACGAGGAGTGTTTGTAATGTTGATGGCGGACAGCTGATTTGATTCGGAGCTTGACACCAAGATCCTTGGCGGAGTCACGTGGACTGACGCCGCCCTTTTGAGGGCTTCCGCCTCACAATTATCCACAGACAGCGAGACACGTCGAGGGCACCCTTGTGTACTTCTTCGGCAAAGAATTCACTCTTTATCCCGTCTAGCACCCTCTTCATTGCTCCACATAGCTTCACTTTGAACTATTGACTACTTACGACCAACACAGCCCCGCCGGTGAAGGCAAGCTCAACGTCCCCCACGCAGGAAGGCTCATCCGACCTCCTCAATACCTATACATTACACGCCGACTGCCCACACTGTGAGTGAGCAGCTCCTTCAAGAAATTTCCGGCAAAAGCTGTTGATCTCGGTTTTAAACCATATTTTACTTTCACTCCCAGCATCTTGACGCCTTCACAAGCCTAAGGCTGACACTGTGAACCCTCCAGAACCCTCCTCTGCTGCCTACTTCTTCCCATCCTCCGCCTCCTTTTCCCCAGCCTCGATTCTCCAAGTACCTTACACCACTAACAAAACACACATTCGCTATGGCCTCCAACCGCGCTCGCCGTATTGCGAAGGAAATCGCTGACATCAAAGCCGATGCCCTCTCTCAGATCATCGTGGACCCCGCAGGAAACGGAGATGACCTTACCCACCTCAAAGGTCAATTCCGGGGCCCACCAGACACACCATATGAGGGCGGTACCTATTCCGTAGACATCAAGATTCCCAGCGAATACCCCTTCCGACCGCCGGTCATGAAGTTCGAGACCAAGATATGGCATCCCAATGTCAGCTCTCAGACGGCAAGTGGCATGATATAATTGTTTCAATTGTTGCACAATACTGACTTTTGGTGTAGGGAGCCATCTGCTTAGATACCCTGTCCTCTCAGTGGTCACCAGTCCTCACTATTAAGTCCGCCCTCATCTCCCTGCAATCCCTCCTCAGCACACCAGAACCCAAAGATCCACAAGACGCAGAGGTTGCAACAATGCTCATTCGGAATCCGTCTGAGTTCGAGCATGTCGCCCGCGACTGGGCTGTAAAGTACGCCGGAGCACCAAAGAAAGAGCGAGGCGAGGGTAGCGGTGGAGCGACAGCAGAGTCTATCAAGAGGAAGGCTCAGATGGCAAAGGAGAATGAGGAGAAGGTCAAGCTTGCTGCGTATGGTGCCTTCCCCTTGGAATGTTCTTTCACTGACAATGCTTTTAGGTATCACGGCTACAACAAGGACCTTATCGACCGCTTCGTCGCCATGGGCTTCGACGTTGAAAGTGTCGTCTCGGCCTTTGAATATGTCGGCATCGACAAGATGGGAGGAGAGGACTACGAGCTGGAAGAGGCCTACATGGGCGATATCACCGCTCGACTCTTCGGCGAAGCGTAACGTGCCAAATTGTCGACTTGTTGCCTACCCATATTGCATTCGATGACCGATTATATATTTCTGGTGTCTAAGACGGTGAATAGGAGCTATGGAAGATCACACATGTTGCTTCGGGGAGGGATAATCAGTAGAGAATGGGTTCACTGGCGTTTGCTGCTTGATGGGACTGTATTTTTTTTCTCCATATCCGGCGGCGTCGGTTTGTTGATTGGCTTTGGTGTCAGAAATCCCGGTCCACTGTTTCTTGACTCTGAATTAGGTAGCACCATCCATGATAGCACAATCTCAATTTCACGAGCAACGATGTTTTATCAATATCGAAATCTGTGAATCTCAATGTAGAATAGTAAATCTCTGAATTAGTCACCGTTGCACACTTTAAACGTCTTTTCGTCTTTTCGTTTCACATCACTAAGAATATTCCTATATTTAACACCTCCTTTCATCCCTCCCCTCAAGATACGGCATCGTTTGAGGGACCCTGATCAATTCCCACCATTCATCATTCACATAGAAACATTATGAAATCGTGCACACAATGCACATCTGTACAATTGGGTCGATTTTATTAGATTTCGAGGTCATATCTCCACCTTTGTAACCGATTCTGCTGGGGCCGATCCGGAGATGAACAAAATTTTAGTGTACAGTCGGCTACAGGAAGTCATTAGCCACCCTGTGTTTTACACCAAAACTTACTATTTTCGCACAACAATAAGAAATTATCTAATTAAACAACTTATAGTAAAAAATTTTATATTAGTAAAAAATTAATTAAATTTGAATAATTTTAAATAAAAATATATAAAATATTAATTGTTAAAAAGTTTATATTATATCAATTTTAGGTAAATTTTTTAAGAAAATTAAAAGCTTTATACTACATTATTTATTTACTATAATTGCTAAATAATTTTAGGATATATTATATAGTATATAAAAATAGTAATTATCGTATTTTGTTAGTAATCTAATTACTAAGTTAAAAAATATAATACTTTTAAGTTTTACTTTATTTTTATAAAAAATTATATTAATATTAGTGTTTTTAATTTAAAATTTATAAACTTATTTTTCATATATAATATAAACTTAGTATATAGAATAATATGAAAAGAATAAAAATATTATTGCTGAGCGTAGCGAAGCTTCTTCTATTCAAACGGGGGGTTTTTTGTTCAAAACTCCGCCGAGATAGCACCGAGGTTTCTCACCTTCTCATTGGTCAAAAAAAGCAACATCACGTGATTATATTCTAAGCGAGGAACGTCAAAGTTTTACTGAACTTCTCGCGCAACTAATACTTTGACCCCTTGACTAATACCTCTCTTACGCGACTTCTCTCACGCAACTCATACTTGGCCAGTATACATACTGTCCTTTACTAATGAGTCTGCCTCCTCCTTGCAACCGATGTGGTATACCTTTCTTACACAACTTTTCTTATACTCTTTATATTTGCTAGTATACCTATTATACTTTACTAATGGGTTTGCCTCCTTCTTGCTACTAGTGTAGTAACCCTAAAGATACTGCCACCAATAAAACAAACTATAGTGCTTGGAAAGCTAGGTGCTTGCGCTGTATCAAGCTAATATTCAGCTCTACTAAAGCCTTTACTAACCTGTTTACTAATCTATATCTAAGCCTACACCGAGCTGCCTCTAGAGCCCTACACCAAGCTGCTCCTAGAGCTCTACATTGAATTCAAATCATGCTTCCTGTAGGGGAAAGGGGGTCCAAGGGGGTTTCCCCCTTGATATACATTAAATTCAATTCAAATTGCGCCCCCTGCAGGGGAAAGAGGGGTTCAAGGGGGTCTCCCCCTTGATAGCCAAATCTAATTCGATGTAAAAGCCAAATCCAATTCGATGTAGAAGCCAATTCAGATTCGATAGTCGCTTCTCTAACGTAACTTCTGTCACGCTGCTTCTCTTTTAATGCTGCTTCTCTTTTAATGCTGCTTCTCTTTTGACGCTGCTTCTCTTTTCACCCTGCTTCTCTCCTCACCCTGCTTCTCTCCTCACCCTGCTTCTCTCCTCACCCTGCTTCTCTCCTCACTCTGCTTCTCTTTTGATGCTCTTTCTCTCACCCTGCTTCCTCTCATCCTGCTTATCTCATCCTGCTTATCTCACCCTGCTTCTCTCCAGCTGCTTCTCTCCAGCTGCCTCTCTGACGGCCCTGCTTCTCTAACAGCGGCTTCTCTAATGGTGCTGCCTCTCTGCAACTGCTTCCCTGACATTGTTCCTCTAACGCGGCTTCTGTAACGCGGCTTCTCTAACGCTGCTTTTCTGGCGCTGCTTCTCTTACCCTGCTTTTCTGGCGCTACTTCTCTAACGCTGCTCTTCTCTCACGCTACTCCTCTTGCGCTACTTCTCTCCCGCTGCTCTTCTCTCACGCTACTCCTCTTACGCTACTTCTCTCCCGCTGCTTCTCTCCCGCTACTTCTCTCCCGCTACTTCTCTCCCGCTACTTCTCTCCCGCTACTTCTCTCCCGCTACTTCTCTCCCGCTACTTCTCTCCCGCTACTTCTCTCCCGCTACTTCTCTCCCGCTACTTCTCCGACACTGCTTCTCTGACACTGCTTCCCTCACGCTGCTCATCTCCTGCTACTTCTCTATGACTACTCTTTTCACGTAGCTTTTCTTACACTACTTGTTACTGAGCGTAGCGAAGTCCTCTAACATTTATGTTAGCTTTAGTATTTTATTATATTATATTACTATATAGTTATTTAATATTTAAAAGTAGTACTTTTTTAAGCCTTTTTTAATAAATATTAGCTTAATTTATAAATTTTTTTAAAAAGAATTATATTTTTATATAATATAAAGTATAGTTATTAATATGTTAAAATTTTTTATATATATTTTCAGTGTGTTGTGTTAGACGCGATTTTAGAGTAGTGAAAATATTAGGTGGCTAATGACTTCCTGTAGTCAACTGTACTAGAGTACATTAAATCCCATCGTCTTCAAATTTCTTGATTGCCATGGATCTTTCTTTGATGGTGTAAACTCATGGATTGTGATATAGAGGCCCTTGATAGTAAAGAAAAGGATAATAAATTTCTTTTACTATATTTTTTCTTCAATTTCCACCTGTGGATGATATTTTTTTTGAGCCTATCTTTAATTATATTAGCAATATTTTCTATATATTTTGGTTTTATGAAGACATCATTCAAAAGCAAGAGAATAGCGCCGGGTGGCAGTTTCGATGGAATTCTTCTTGGGAAGGATGAGTCATAAAAAGACGTCTTCATCTGGAACATTCAGCGAATGTTTTTCATCTCGAGTTAATCTGTAAGTGCATGACAGAAGATGGGTGGCGCATTTACGCAAGAGTGACTTGTTTTGCTCCACTCACCAAGCTTTATGCCATCACGTACCAAAGTTCATGAGAATCCGGGTTTGTGCAAATATAAATGGCGGGTCTTCTTTTGGTGTTTTTCTCATTTCTGATGCTTGACTAGCCTGGTACTGGTATTCAACAACCCTACTGCACAATACATATCCTAGAAACGCACAAACACGGAATCATAATATACCTTCAAAAAACCGGCACTCGATAAAATGGCAAGCAATGCACGCCCGCTTTCGTCCGCTAGTCAGGCCACATATAACGGCGAATCTACACTGACAATGCTCGATGGCCCGCCAAATGAGCTGCTGCTGGCCAAAGATGCGTTCTATATCATTTTGAAAGCTAGGACAAGTAAACAAATAGTCAGATGGAAAGTTTCGACCGATACTACGACGAGAAGCTAGCCGAAATCAAGACATGAGACCGTGTCTTGCGAGAAGCGGCAACAGCAAACGTTCTTGTCGCCCGGAAGGAGAAATAGGAAGTGAACCGGAAGAGCTTATATCTTGTAAACACTGTTTTTCAAGCATGACTATAAGCACCAGATTAAGGAACAAGAGGCGTACGTAGCGCAGATCGAGTGTGAGAATAGGGAATTCTGGGCTGCGGCCGCTGACTAGTTCCCGGAGATCGTAGGGAGCGACCTCTATAGCGAGAATGCTAACCTAAGGGGTAAGAATGGAAACTGGAAGAGGAAGTAGGAAGCTTGAAAATGGCTATAGGAATCCTGCATGAAGACAATAAGAAAGGTTCAGGCGAGATCACATCTCTCACTAAGGTTCAGCGGCATGATCGCGAGAAAATCGCCCAACTGCGTGCAGAAAACCTATCCCTTGAACATCTAATGCAAAAGAGGGATTGAGAGGCTAGTCAGCTTCAGCAGAGCTTAAATCAGGCTCAACAGCTTGCTGAACAATACCAAATAGGGGTTCAGGAAGGACCAACCGATTTCCTGTTCAGCCAATTTCAGCAAATGCTCACCGAGTCAGCGGGCAAACTGAATGTTGCCCACCAGGGAATTCAGTTCCTGCACGCGAAACTCGAAGATATAGCGCAAACATATTGAAACTACAGCTTGGAGCGCATCAAAAAGGAAAACGAATTCGACCGCCTCTTCTTCTTCGAAGAGGTGGCCAAACAATGAGAATCTGAACTAGTGAGAGATTTCGAAAACTTGCGAGTCCGGCTAGCAAACAAGGATGAACAGATCCAGAACTTACAGAATGCTCGGGACCATGAGTCTGAATCTGACCAGCAGGGTGAAATATACAAGCTCATCGAGGAGCTTCAAGCTACGCATGAGCCAATCGCTATGCTAAATGATGAAAAATTACCTACTCCGCGAACAAATTGACAAGATAGAATGGAAAAGTAGAGGCGACGTAGATGAAAGTGAGGAGAAAAAGAGATCTCGCCGGATCCCTGACACCAACGAACTCGGAAGTGATACCGAAGAGCAACTTGTGCGAGTTGCTTGACAAGCAGGCGTTATAGGTATCGAAATCTACGAGAGCATGTATCCGGATGTCGGCCGAAGAGGAGAGCCGACCGTGTCTGAAAGCTTTTGCTGTCCTGTGGAAGATCTATCCGCAGTCTTATAAGGATGCGGGAGTGAATGGGGATATTGGCATAGATATTTCGCTTGCATAGCCATTTACATTTAGGGACGGCGCGACTGAAGAGCGTTTCGGGGAGGACTTAGGATTTGGATCAGACTTTGATGCAGATTTTGACGATGCCTTCCAGAACCAGGACACATCTGACGAGCCAGCAGACTCTAATTCTGTGGGAAATTCTTATGGGGATGGCTGAAATATTTCGGATGAAGAGGAAGATAATGAATTGCTTCACTCAGAAAATGAGAATAACCCTGCACCACAGCTTGCAGATTAACTCCAGATGAGTCTAACTCAATTGAAACAGACAATTCTAGTGTTTTTTTAGCCTTCAAAGCTATTTGACGGCCAAGCTTATAATGACGAAGTTGCTAAAGAAGAGCTAGAGCCACCACAGCTGCCCACGGATGACCGAACTAGGCCCTAACAGGAAGTTTTCGATGACCTGCCAGCTTGGGTCAAATTGAAGTATCGTGAAGTAAATGAGAGAATTAAGGAATTGTTACCTTTGGATTAATTTAAGGATGTAAAAGGCAA
This sequence comes from Zopfia rhizophila CBS 207.26, assembly GCA_010093925.1. Taxonomy (NCBI): domain Eukaryota; kingdom Fungi; phylum Ascomycota; class Dothideomycetes; family Zopfiaceae; genus Zopfia; species Zopfia rhizophila. The sequence goes on from ML994651.1 coordinate 252,886, forward strand.
TGGAGTGAATGTAGTAAAATATGTCTTAAATCCGGTTAGCTTTTTGATAAAAATTCAAAATGATGTTAATATGGACGCATTTTCAAGTAACCGATGGCGTGCAGCTTGAATTAGGTACCCTGGTCATTGCCAGGGGGCTTAGTCAGAAAGCTTGGCGTGAATACTTACTGATGGTGGGATTTCAAAATATCCTCGAGCTACAGAAACGTAACCTTTTTCTCTCCATAACATCCTAGTTCCACCATCCGTTTCCTTCATCACAACATATCGCAACCTAAACTTCTCAAATTGCTTTACAACCCCAAATATGGCTCTAGTTCAGAATCAAATTCTCGCGGAGGTGCATTCCGTAGTGTACATGATCGTCAAGGAGGCAAAGAACACCACAGAGATGGTAGATTGACCTAGAGGTGAGTCCCCCTTTGCCTTGGTACGTCGAACTGCAACCCTGTGCATCGAGACGATACCAATCGCCTTGGTTGGCTTCACCCTGGTATGCCGATTCCGAAGGTCCAGGAAAAGAGCGCCTCGCTACCGCCCCTGAACCAGGCAAAGAAGACTCCCAAACCCTTAATCCACAATTGGATGCCCTTCAAAGGGGATGCCGGTCCCTGAAGGAAAAGCTGCACACTTCGGCCCAGGCGACCAGAACAGTGCTCGAGGAAAGGATCGAGATACCATGGACAAAGAAACTGTCATCAAAAAGGGAAAATATATATATATATATATATATATGCCAAGAACCACAACAGCGAGAGCGAGAATGACAGCAAAGGCGAAGATGGCAAAGTAATGGCCGTGAAGCCTATGAATCTTTTTAAGAACCAGATATCTAATCCTAGCTTCTACGCGAATGGTTCATGGTTTCTCCCCATCATCTAAATCCAGGGGTGTGGACACTGACTTGCAACTGGACCCTTGGAACTTTTTGTCGAAAGAGGTATTTGACTCATTGGACATTAATCACCAAGTCAAATACTTGCAAATTGTGAGGGAAACCCGAGCTGCAAACCTATTGATCGAGAACAATCCCTCTCAGTCTCAATAACCCGACGGTCTTCTGTTCGGAGATGGAACTGTCATCAAGCGCGCCGTCAAACACTCAGAATGCCGTCAGAACGAGGATGAAGCTTTGGCCAAAAATGATCCCGCCACCTAGCCGAGATTACCAATGATACCCCCCGAACTAAAGAGATCAAACGTAATGCATACATGCAGAAATCAGGAGTCACCAAGACTAGTGAGGATCCTTCCAATGATGAGAACACCACCGCCGAATATTCCCAGAATATTGAGCAGATGAAGCAACAAGCTGCCTCCCCAGAGAATCAAGTCGTAGCAACTGCCCCACAGATATTCAGAGGGAGCTAGCTAATGGCGCGTATGGCAAACTCCCACCGCGAATGCCACGTTCAACCGCACCCAAGGCCAGGAGAATGAATCGGCCATGAAGAAACGTGGGGAATGTGATGGTTCGTCATGCATGAGCACAGGAACATGAGTTGGCGAGCTAAGGTAGGAGGGATGTCGAGATCTCTCACGCAGATAGGATCCACGTGGAGAGAGTTCGTTGTGCAGCATATTGTTTCTCTATTAAATTTGGCATTGGGGCAGGGACTTGATTAGTATTTCTGCGAGTACACTTTGAGGAAGGATGTTTGGGACATCACTTTTTTGGGATTCTCAACTGCCAAGATCCAGCGGTCCTGGTTCCTCATTTAATGAAAAGGTGGCTTATCTTTTGGTCCGACCATGAATTTCTAGCTCGATAGTTTACGAGAAACGAAAAGCAATGAATGATTGGAATGCCTCAGTCCTTCTTGTGTGCCCCGTTGCGTGATGCAAACACTTCCTAATTTCGAGGTCCTTACGAGATCTACCACCCTTCAAAAGCCCTTAAGTAGAATTGCAGTACTTTGGAGGGGAAGGTTTCCTATATAGGTTTGATTGGCAGAAGAGTGTCTATGCATTGGAGACTGAAGCTCATGTATCGTCTAGTTCTTTGAAGAAGAGGTTCTGGGTTTAAGTAATATAGCCCGGCGCGGGGACCACAAGTTGTCTTTATATGAGCTAGAGAGACTACGAAGTATTTACGCTTTACATGGAAGAGCTCGTCAAACAATTGTCGCTTGGTGATTTGGCGGATTGACGTCGCTTGACAACCTATCTGTTTGAACTTCTAACCAGCGACATATATAATAAGAACCATTCTTATCCATAGATATGTTATCTTTGTGTAGATATAACTTCATTTCCTTATTCGCATATAATTCTCATATATGCGATTGTCTCCAGAGAGCAGCAGAATATCTAGATATTGAGTGCCCGCAAAAACCACTTTGGGGGTCGAAAATGGAAAGACCAAATATTAAAGCATACGACTAATTGAATATGCTTCCGTAAGGGCAATAGCTTCTGCTGTTGGTGGTGGATGGACAGGTCATCCTTGCTGAATAAGCGAAAAGGACATTCACTCTTGGCGTCTTGGCAAATGTTCAAGGGTACCTTCGACATAAGTTACCTGAATATCCAGGCACAACTCGACTTTCACTAGACTCGTGTCTGGTCAATTGAGTCGGCGTGCAACGGCCGTTGAACATTCACTCCTCGACGAACGATTGAACCCTCACAAGCAGCAATACAGCGCCCCACACATAAGTACCACTTCGACTGGATACCCTCCCAGTACCCAACACCACTTCGCAACAAAGAACCACTGGGCTCCATCCACAACTTGCCGCCAGTGCTTATCTTGCGCCTGCAACGCCCTGCATCTAACACCGCGAGACCGTTCTAATCTTTCCTAATACCAATACCTACATCATCAAATCAAGCGGTACCCCTACTGACTTCCCGATGGCCAAGTCATTATCTGGCGCTTCCGTGCCTAGACACCGAAAGCATCGGATATCAGGTTTTATCCAAAGTCTGACAAGCGGATTTAAGATGAACTCCACGACGGCAATCCCTGATATCAACTCTCAATATAGAAACGGTCCCGCAATTGACGGTGCTACAAATTCCTCTGCCCAGCTTGACTGCGGCACCGGTACCCTGTTTACCGATAACTCTTCAGCCTTTGCGAAGGAATTATGGCAATCTCTTAGTATCATAACGCCTACTCAAGCGACATCTATCAATGATAAGTCTCCGAAGACTAAGACGAAGATTAACTCCCTCGCTACACAGACCTCCTTTATTCAGCTCAAACCTGTTGAGCAGCAATACGTCACTACCTCTGTCCAGACAGAACCGGTGACTCCACCTTCTGAAGTCATCTTCAAGGCGGAGAACGAGCGTCACGTACGGGGTTTGAAGAATAAGGTACACCAGCTTCGTCAGAAATCATCCACTACGTTCCATCTGGAAGCTGTCCAGCATTAATTAAAGCAGCTCCGTGGTAAATATCGCAAGCTGAAATGAGAGAAAGATGCTGTCAAAGATAAACGAGACTCTATCAAAAAGAGAGAGACGCATTCAAGAAACATGCTGAGGAATTGGTGAAGAGATCCGAGGAGTACGAAAAGAAGCTAAATCATATGCGTACAATACTCAAGAAAACAAGGAATCAGCGGGATACCTGCGTCACACATGCCCTGAACCTTGAGCGAACCATTGGAGAACAGACTGAGAGGTAACACACACTGTGCGATAGGCGACTCGCAGGTTGGTGTGCAAAGAGTATGGTCAGCAGCTCCCACAGCTTCAGAACGGAGTCGATACCATTACCAACGAGCGCGATGAGCTTCACACACAAAAGCAAGACGACAAAGAGCTCATTACGGAACTCCGAGACGAGTCGCAAAGCGAAAGACGGCGCCTGGCCGATGCCTACCAAGAGATAGTTGCACATTAGACGAGCTAGAGACGCGAACTCTCAGATTGAAGGATCGAATGAGTTCGGGAAATTAGCTGAATGATAAAGTCACTGCTCCCTTGGGCAAGGTCAACGCAGATATCACTACTTGGAAGGAGCAAAACCGAAAGTTCCTCAACGAGCACGCAGAGTTCAAATGGGTTGCTGAAAAGGCTGAAAAGGAGAACTGAACACTGTAAGAGAGTTTTTCAAAGTAGAAGAAGCAGCAACAACTGATTAGCCGCGATAGTCGTGTAAATCAAGATCTCAAGGCTGAACTGATGGGTAAACATGAGGCGGACTCAAACACGATCACACAGCTAGTCAGGAGCAAGAACGCGATTCAGGATGAAGTTAAATTCTTGAGAGGTCGTAACTTGTCGCGAATGTAGTCCCAGATCGTAAGCTACCACTCCAACCAAAGCAAGGCGTTGGAGGGGAAAGTGAATAGTCTCCAAAAATATATCTTTCAATTGAAGAGACAATATGAATGTCGTCTTAGCAACACCAGGGCTATAAGGACGAAATTGATTGCCTCCGAAATGCAGAAAAAGGACATACGAGTCGAAAATGTTCACCTTCAAAACGAAGTTCTGGGTCCGAAGGATGAGCTGGGACGGGAACGAAGTTACGCCTTCGAACTTATACAATGCGTCAAATCCATCAAATGCGCACTCGAAGGCGATAATGGAGGCCAGTTCCAAGAACGCTTCGATGGCTTGAGGGAAAAATTTTACATAACGCGAGCTGCACATGTGGAGAACGTGTCTCTTTGAGAAAAGCTCACATCCGTAATTATCGAGAAGGAAGAGTTGCATAACAAGTTCGTCCATGCGGATAATGAACTGTCTCGCCACGAGGTTGAAGAACAGTTTCGCCTGGCAGATATGTGCAGAGCTACGAAGAGAGCCCTCGTCTTGCAATAAAGCCTGTCAATGCGCGAACAAGGAATTGAACTCCTAAGGGATGCTCTAGATGCTCTCGAGACGTCTCCGCCGATCGGTTTATTGGGCTCAACACCACAATGCTCCTACGCATTCGAGTGTTTGAAGACAAGCTGAGGAAGCCGCGAAATATTGGACAGCCTCTCATAGAAGAGCGTAATGCCGCCAATCTCAAACCAATACCATTGAAAGTCATATGTAGAAGGAAGTGGATAAACAAAAGAAAAGCGCAGGTTACTGATATGGGTGTTTCTACGAAGAAGCAGTCAACCAAACCGCAAGACTGCACAAAATACTGGTAGAGAAGTATGCTCGACTAGGAGAGACTTATTGGGTTGAATCTCTTCCGTTAAACCCAGCGGCTCATAATTGGAATGCCCTCCATATTTTCTGCATGTACGGAATGAATGGTTTGGCACAGGTTGATCCCCGCCGTATCCCAGCCGAGGTGTAGGTCACGCCAACTGTACCATCGCTTTGCGAATTCGATGCCGATGAACGCATTAAGGCGCAAGAAGAAGTCGGGAGGAAGGCAATCTGTGCTAGAATGAGAGTGCCGACAAACAAATTTTGTCTGGCTCCGCTGGTAGAAGGAGGGTGGAAATACATCATCCCCTGCCTCAGTCATAGTTGGTAGGTTAGAGGAGGCTGATGATAGTGAGATGGTGCTGAAGCAGAAAGTGTCTTGAAAACAACGGTGGCGATAAGGAAAAAGAACTGTACCTGGATGCTATAGATCGTGAAACTAGAGATGTGACGGAAGCCAGGGAAACTCTAGAGATATTGAAGTTGTGGTACGGTTGAGACGGATGCAGATAAGATGAGTTGGCTTGCGATTAGTCTTACAATTCCGGTCTACTTTGATGGGGCTACTGAGCGACACTGCTTTTCAACGTCACACAATTGGTCTATTAGCACCGAAATAGGAAACCCTCATGGACGCAAAAAACTTCGCGATAAATCTATTCCTAAATTACTTCCTGATGCTTCAAGACCCATGTTGATGAAACTAGATGACCACAATTACTCTCAGCATAGCTTGGTAGATGGGTAGTTTTGGGATATAAGAGATTTGTTGTAATGCTGTTGCATTCGCACCTGGGCAGACACAAATGATCACGTGATTTGTGAGACCATATCGGGCAGTTGTAGGGGATACAAAAGCGCTCACTTCAATTGCCTTCCTCGGAAGGCAGAGTCATATTTAAACTCCTCATTCAACACTTCACCATTTCGCAACTGCAGAGTTAATATTTTCACCTTTCACTTCTCTCTATCCTAAACTGGCGAACTTCCCATATAGTTTCCTTGTCACTTCTCTCCAACCTTTATAATCATGGAGGAACCTACTAGAGCCGTCATGCCAATTGCTGTGGGTGATCTGAACAAGAAGAACCCAGGTGACAGCACCAGTGACAAAATAGAGGCGGAACAAAGTGGAGCACACCCTCCTCTCAGTGAACGCGGGCATGAGCGCAAGGTCAAAGAAGTCGAAGAAAATTTCAGAATTTTAAAGGAAATTCATCTCAAAGCAATCTACCAAAATGTAAGAGTGACGAAAGAGCGCGATGGCCTTAAAATTCTGCTTCTTGTTAAGAACAGATCGACGCCAAGGACCCAATCATCAGGTCGCTGGTCCGAGATGAGAAGTTGTCGGCGGATAGAATCAGTGAGCTTATGAAGTAACACGGCAGTCTCCAGACTGCGATAGAAGTCGATAGAGCAAAGGCGCAGGAGAAGCACAAGATGCTCTAAGATCGTATTAAGCCGCAAGGAGAAGAAATTGTCACATCCACGAACGACAGGAGCGGAAGATTGTGACCTTGAAGAAGGAGCTTTTTGAACAAGAAGAGGAGATTCTGGAGCTTCACTCAAGTCATGGACAGGAAATCCACCAATTGAAGAAGGAGAACCAAATAATATCCGGCATGTCTTCAAGAAGAGCGAGAGTCGTATCAAGCACATCCGTAAGAGGAACAGAGTCGTGCTTTTGAAATTTCAAGAAAAGCTGGCAGCATCTCAAGCTCAAGTGCAGCTATTAAGAGACTGTCAAAGGGATTTAGGGAGGGAAGTCGCCGCCGCCAACAGAAAGTAGGTCAAGCAATAGAGCTTTTCCGCGACCTAATTCGAGTCATGGACGAACCCGCAATCGCCCTCTTCGCATCAATACTCGAAACAACGGGGATAAATATTTCGGCACTATTTGCTCTCCAGACTGAGCCAGATCATGGTCGCCAGCGCATGTTTCGGGATGTTGAAAACACGCTAACGGACTTTCTGCTAGGTACGTCTCCCTTCGTGAGCTCTCTATGAATCGCTGATTTGCCTATAGTGCAGCGTGAAATTTTGAACAATATAAGCAGCTCATACATTTAGCATCAACTTCTTCTTTATAGCAATTTATTTACTAATGACGGCAATACTTATAATGAAGAACAAGAAGAAGAAGAAGAAGCATGATTCGTTAGGGAGAGTAGGCAGTTCTTCGTCAAGAGGACGTTCGCAGACAGGGGAGAAGAGCAGCCTCGAGCTTTTGCTTATCAGCGGAGCAGCAACTTTATGAGCAATCCTAGCATAGAGACCGAACCATGCGCCTTTTAGTCGAATCCAGCGTTTTCAGAGGTTGCACTACGGTAGCCTATCTCCCTAATTTAGGGTCGAAATCTGTATAGGATTAGAGGTATAGATCACTCTAATTTTAAGATAAAATATTTATAAGATGTAAATAAATTGATTGCATTCACAAAATTAATTGGAAATCTATTTCTTCAAAGAAATAAGCTGTATCCATCTATCAACACTGTATTTTCCAGAGGATTAGATGCTTCTTCTAATATCTACAGTAGTAAGTCCTTCTTCTCTTTTTCTGCCTCTTCGGTTTCCCACGCAATCAGATGCTTCTCTTTTTTTCTACACAATTAGAAGTCTAATCTCGTGAGATGCAGCCGGGGTGGAGGAAGCGGTAAGAAAAAAAAGAGAAAAAAAGGGGGGCATCTTAATCCTGTAGGGTTCCCCGTTAGTTAGCTGTAATAACATAACAGGCAAGAGCTTACGATATGACAGGCTAGCACCTACAAAATTAACACTGTCCTTATCGTCTTTGCTATCAGCCTTTATCTTAGAGGAAATGTCTAGTATATGTGAAGTCCGTCTTTATTTTCCAATCTATTTCCACGTCGCTCTCCGTCCGTGTCTATAGCTCTCTATATTAGTTGTAGATTTCCCGTTCGTTTTTGTTAATGGCACTCTAGATCATCTCTCAAAGTAGTCGCGGCGAGTTAAGATAGCAACCAGGTGCTCTGCACCATAGTATAGTGGTAGGTGACAAAAATAGTACACGCGATAGGCAGACACCTAGGTCGCTAGCGGGATTTATGGGGAGAGGATAGAGAGGAGCACTATAGTAAACTTAACGAGACTTAATAGCATTACAAGAAAGGCAATAAGTTTGTACAGAAAGAAGAGTCCTAAATAGGTGTCCTATGTAGCTCTTAAAGTGTTGAGGTTATCTGTCCGCTGTTCCATGGTTCTTCCTGTCTAGACCTACCTTCTGATGTCACCGAGTGCTGGGAATTAATGTAGCGGCGACATCGTAATAAATCAGAAGCTATCTAGGTGATATATGTATAATACATAAAGAAGTAGCTAAGTAGATAAGTGCCCAGTAAGTTGCAAACAAGTAGTGTAGGTCGTAAAGAGTTGGCGTAGACGACAATACTGTAGACTAGTGTAAGCTGCAGCACCAACCAGTACTGCTCAGTAACATCTAACCTTGGCAAGTTACATATGTTAAAACAGACACGACCTTAAATTACCCACGCGATTAGACGTCTAATTGCGATGGCAACCTAGAGTCACATCCTAGAGTACATCTGTGGTTAATAGGTGTTACCGTGAGAGCGACCTCCTGGTCGGACATACTATTAGCCGGCTTGGCATTTCTTTGCTGTGTATAGACTCTTCTTGCCCTCTAGATTTTCAGGTCCTTAATGCAATCTTGTTCAGTCTCTCAGCCGCTCAACAAGCTCGATTTACGGTAACAATAGGGACTTGACCCAACAGCTTATCTAGCAAGAATGAAATGGTGTCTAGTAGAAGAAGGTGGCGCTGCCTATAGATTCTAATACTCATTTCATACCTATCTACTCTTATGTTAGCAGAACCCAAGAAATGCAACCTTGCTACCTTGCGCTAAAAATAGCAGCATCCAAAGGTAAGACTCCATTACCTCATCGTGAAACATTGATGAGACATACTGTCATTACTGCACATTTGATTATGGTGTATTTAATCAGTCATTACCTTCAAGCAATTAATCAATAAATGATGTTCAAGACAATATTTATGAGTACTTCCAGCTGCCAAGACATGACCTCTGCCAACATCTTACTCGCGCGATTAGGCGTCTAATTGCGTGAAAGTATAAAAGGTAGATGTAGACAGGATATGTACCTAATGACCCTTCTGCTTATAAATTCTAATATGCTCAACTTATATCCATCTACTATACTCCTAATACCGCGCAGCTACTTCAGGCAACATCTAAATTGCGTAAAAGGAAAAATAATCTAAATATAGACTGTCTATATGCAATACCCTAAAGTCATACTATCTAATTTTCCCTATATCACTCTACATTAGGGAGATAGGCTACCGTAGTGTGAGGAGATGGACGAGGTGGAGATGAAGGCGTCGCAGGGAAATTAGTAGGTCGGACGCTAAGAATACTGTGGTGTGGAGCTCGGCTACGCATCCATCATCCATAGTTGGTAAAGGGACATCTGAATCACAGATGCTTGCAGTAGTTACATGATGTTGCTAGATCGGGATAAGTGCAGGAAGATAGATTGACCAGTTAAGAATTAATGCCCAAAATGAAGACTACAAAGACAGCTCGTTTTCTTCTTCATTATTGAATGCAGCGGAAAAAGAATCATTATGGCATTTGCAGAATTCTTTGGGTCAAGATCGATCAAATCCATTTCCCGACCAGCGACCTATCACCTCAGAATGTGGATACAGAAGACTGTTCAGTACTTTGCATTTGTTCAAGTTCGAAATTGCAGTCAATCTGAAACAAAGTTACGCATTTCATTGTTATTCAACTCGAATTCAGTGCCAGCCAAAGGTATTCACTTATCTTCACATGTTCAAGTAGGGCAAGCCATTTGCATCGCGATCCTGCCGCGCGTCAATGAAGTTTGCGATGGAACAGCACAATCGAATTCCGCTTGATTTAGATGGAAATTTCGAAGGAATTTTTGGTTGGCTGATAACCTATTAAAGCGGTGACCGCAAGACTACGTCTGCTTTTCTCGTTAGTTTTGATAGACCCACACTTGACGACGAACTGACGAGATGTCTTTCAGATTTTGACACTTGAGGTTAAATTAAGCAAATGACAAACTATGGAACTACTCCTTGGCCATTTGCCTAAATTCCACCGAGTTCGTCGAATCAGGTGGGCGAAATTCGTTCGATGCCTACCACTGTATAGCAGCTTCCTCATCATGAATACAAGTTTAAGCAGATGCTTCATGCTTAAACATCATTCTCTAGAATAACTGCATCTTTCATCTTTACCCCGCTTCGATTCACTTTCACACTCACTCGTCCCTTTCACGATGATTTCCATTTTTGGCTTAGCGTGTTTGAAGTGACCCAGCAACGTCCTCCATCCTCACTTTTTTTCCACGCCTGAATCAAACACAACCAGGCAGTTACCGAGAAGCCAGATCCAGTCGAGAGTGCAACACCGCCATGGCGACGTACCCTAGCAACTACGTCGAGCCTTCAGGGTATGGCTTGACAGCCTATATCATCCCACCAGCTAGTGGCGATGAGCCGAAAGATGTCACCTCCTTCCACCCCAAACAAGCCGAATTAAGCGAAGGCAATCTGTTCCCCGTAATGGCCACCATCGAACGCCCGAAACAAGTGAATTACACAAACAAACTGCTTTATGATGAGCAGGGAAACGCTGTCATCGGTATCAACGGGGGGCCACTCCGCGACCTTCCCACCCTTCCTCGTTACATCAGCTCCCGGGTTGAAGGATGGCGCCTCACCTACTGGTTCACCATCGACCCTAGGATCCGCTACGCTGACATCGTGGAGCGCATGCACTATCGCAGCTGGGATACGCCCCGAACGGCTGCCGACCGAGCGAAGGGCAATGGTCCAGGGGGAGAAGGGCCACTCTATGCTGGTCGGAGAAATTTCGAACGTCAATTGGCTAAGCGTGTCGGCCAGTTCCGCACAAGCAATGGATTACTGCCACCATCACATGGGGGGGCAAGCGCCATCTCGAATCCAGACATGGAAGCTATTTCGCGACTGAGCATGACGCAGCTAGAATACGGGGTATGGTGGAATGTTGACGAGCGGGAAGGTATCATGTGGCAACCACAGCCTAAAGACTCGAATACCTTCTGGGCAGGTGAGAGGTATAAACTGCCTGAGAAGCCGGGCATGAGTTCAAGAGTGAAGGCCATCTTCGACAAGATTCAGATGCTGAATGCGTTCGCACTTCGGAAAAGAAAGGGGAGCTGGAAGGACTTGACGGCCAAAGAGAAGGGTGAATTTGACGGGCGGCGGAATGAAAAGGGTTTGAATGATCTGGAATTGGCGAAGGGGATAGAAGTGGAGCTATCTGGGATGAGGAAGGGTGTAGAACAAGTGCCACAAGTTAGACAGGGCAAGAAGCGAGGAGCGGCCAACGTCTCAGAAGCTGGTGGACCGAAGAAGCAAGCAGGCCGCGAGATCTCTCCGAAGAGAAGCAATGTGCGGAACGGACAGAAGCCCGTGGAGGTCTCGAGAATATCAATGCCCACCACCCCAACGCCGATCGGCAAGAACACCCAGCTTGACCCACAGATGCAATGGACTCGCATGTCGAAGGGGACGCAAGAGCAGTGGCTTGCGCAGTTGCTTCCAACTCCAGGTGCCACAGTGTCCCAGCTCAATCCCGAACCGACGCCAACCTCGTTTTCTCGTCTGCCTCCGGTCGGATATGGTGCTCGACGCCAACGTGAGGCGAGTTTGAAATTCAATAAGTCGATCTCAAATTTACCTCCACCCTCACCACTGCCTGCTTTCAGATACCCAACTCCTTCGAGTATGGGAGGAGAGCTTCAGGCTCCTTTCAGCCCTGAGATGTCATCATTCACTCCTGAGACTGGGTTTACATCGCCGGCCGGAACAGACCTCCTTGAGACTCAACTCTCCGCTCCAGATGAATCCCTCATGCTGGAGACTACATATAAATCGCCTGTCAAAACAGATCCGCACTTCCATCTAGATCCAGACTGGAGTGCCTTGTTAGATGATCCAGCGTCGGGCAACTTTGGAGACGACTTCCTATTCGCGAAGGCTTTCGGTAACGATTCATCTGGCTTGGAGCAATTCCATTAGGGATACAGAATGGACATAAGGACATCATTTGGTATGAAGGCAGTGAGGAGGTAAGCTGGTAGGTCATATTGAAGCTCGTAACGACGGCTATCGTCATCGGGGCTGGACGATGCAAAGCCATGGATATCCTGCTAGAGCTTCTCTGATTTTCGACCGCCGTCACTGAGAGGCAAGAAGGTAGCTCAATTATAGATAGAACGAAGTCCACAATGACTAGTTTCTGCATCTTCATATGCTGCGTGTGCATCTTTGATATTACATACTTGGCACGATGTAGAAGGCTGGGGGAAACGCACGGACCAGAGGCTACCCCAGATTCTCCACCTATCTCCAACGCTTGTTCCTTCTTACACTTCTCTCCACTCTCCCACCGAACATCGCATGGCTTCTTCCCCTCTCACGTTCTCCAAAATCCGTGACTTTCCGTTTGCCCCACAGCTAACACGAGTCGACTTGACTGCCTCGTGGGCCCCTCCAAGCTCTCCGCACTCCAAGCCATGTCTTCCAAGCCCATTGAGGGAAGCCAAGGAAGATCTCCAGCGCAGATGCGGAGATATTGGACGGCTAAAGTGGAGAGCCAGCGCCAGCGAATGGCAGCGAAACTACGGACCCAATCGTGCCTACACTGACGAGCTCGGGTTGCGCTCGCTTATTGGAGAATACCTCCGCGAATACCTTCATCTGCCATTCCCTGCATGTGCCGATCTTTTGCATCCTTCCTAATATATGCACCATTCTGGTACTACCGCCGCGTGGGCCAGTCGTCAGAACACAGTCTTTGGGCTCATTAACGTACAGCTAATCAATAATCAATAATCAACGACCTTGTGGAACAATGCATGTTATTAACTTCTGAAAGCGGATTTGACATATATATCAGCATGGAATCCTATACATGTCGTTGCACTGATCCGCAATTTGTTTCTTTTGGACTTCTCTTGTAGTTCACTAAAATTTATTCTTCATGGAGAACAAGTCAGAGCAGATTCATGTTGAGAGTGCTATTGAGCCTGTGGACACATTTACGACGTCCCCTGATCTGTCCCAGAAGGACGTGCCCCTCGTCATCAAGCAAGCGCACGAAAACAACTTTCACATCAATCTAGGATGGAGATCGTGGATGATTATCTTTCTCACCTGCTTCTGGTAAGGTCCAGTACAGCAATGCATAGCCGTCCTTAAGTCTAACACTGCGTTATAGTCTTGCTGGACAAGTTTTTGTTATCACCGCGTCTGGCTCAGCCCTTGCTTTCATAATTAGAGATTTAGGCGAAGCAGTAAGAGTTTTACCGTTTCATTGCATCCACCCATATCTTCGGAGATCCATAGGTGTGATCCTATCTCTAAAGTCAGGTTCGGAGAAGCGTGCAGGATTTGGCGAGACCATTCAGTAAGGCTTACGGGATGGCTTTCTTAGGCCGTTTCTACTAAAGGTCATCAACCAACAATTTTTTCCGTGCCCCGAAACTCTTTTTTCAACTCTCGATTTATGTTGATATTCGAAGTGCAGAACGACACCATTGGGCTGACATGAGTTTATTTGATAGGAAGTGGCGGGATGGATCATTCAAGGCCCTCTCCTTATGCAAAGCATCCTTTCCCCGACAGTGGGCCGGCTTTCAGATATCCTGGACCGCAAATTCATGTCATCAATACCTCCCTTATTTGCATTTGTTGGTGCAGTTATCTCCGCAAAGGCAAAGGACATGTCAATGCTCATCGGTGGGGGCATCCTCATTGGATTAACACTTCCGACCGCTTCCATCGTACACGCAATTCAAGCTGAAGTCTTGCCTCTCAAATATCGTGCCGTAGCTAATGGTTTCTCTTTTCTTGCAGCGACTGTAGGAGCAGTGTTTGTATCCCGTACTCCTCCTTTTGAGACCGAACTCTAACGATTTACAGCGGCGGTGGCCTCGGGGCCGGCGCCTTGACCAACCAAAGTCCTGATGGCTGGCGAAGTATCTTCTGGATTCAAGCTGGCTTCCACGGGTTGACTGCCCTTGGATTTCTGCTTTTTTACTGGCCCGAGGCACACCCGGATTATCCCAAAATGTCCCTGAAGCAGCTGATTTGGGAATGTGATCCAATTGGATCTTTCTTCTTCATTGGAATGTCCGCACTACTTCTGCTAGCATTGAACTGGGCTGGAGGGAAGTACGAATGGAGTAGCCCACACGTTGCTGCCCCTCTTGCGGTCGGCTTTGCCTTAGCGATCTGCTTCGGACTGTACGAGTGGAAGGGTCGCAAGGATGGTTTAGTTTCTCATGTCTTCTTCCAATACGGGCCAAACTTCCCTATTGGTGTCCTGGGTTTCACAGTGGAAGGTTGGATCTTCTACAGCGCTGTCAACAGTATCACACCTCAACAAGTCCTGAATCTCGGCTTCGAGCCAAATGCCTGGCGAATATCAATCCGAACCCTCGCCTACGCCTTTCCCTCTCTCGCTATGTCAATCGCAATTACTCTCTGGGCAACAAAGAAGAAGGATCTCACCCGCCCTCTCTTCATCACCTTCGGTCTCTTCCTTATTGGCACGGTCTGCTATGCTACTTTACAACCTCACCAAAATCACGCTCAAATTGTCTACTCGATCATCGTGGGTATGGGGCAAGCTGGACCGCTCACCCTCCTCGTTCCTCTGGTTCAATTTACGGCACCACACGCCTGGCTAGCTTCAGCATCGGGGCTTGCATACTCTGGACGCGCTATGGGTGGCGCGTTTGGCTCTGCAGTACTCAACGCCATTATCAACAACCACCTGAACAAGCACCTTGCCCACGATGTAGGAGCTGCGGCAACGAAAGCGGGGCTGCCGAGGTCTTCCGTTGACCAGCTTATGAAGGCTATGGATGCGGGCCAAGAGAAACTGATTAGAGCGGTTCCAGGAATCAACAAGGAGATTCTGAAAGCAGCTACGAAGACCAGTCGGAAAGTGCATGCCAAGGCATACAACCTAAGTTGGTGGAGCATTTTCCCGTTTGTGGTTATCTGTATGATATGTCTGTGCTTTTTGAGGGGTGTGAAGGAATTGATGACGGAGAAGGTGGAAGCGACGGTTGAGAATGTTGAGAAACCTTCTCAGGGCGAGGAGAAGGCTTGAAGGGTGAATATAGAGGACGCCGAGGAGTAGGAAATCACAGGACGGGAAAACATGATGAGGACGAGAACTCGCTACGTCGATAGATGCTTGAGTAAACTGGAAGGAGTTGATAAGCAGATACAGCATGTGCGTAGGTACGAACCGGGAGAAATGAATCGTGAGACGTGCAGCATCATTCAACTTGTGCTATAGATTATTCAGTCCGGCTTTCTAGTGGATCATAACCCTAATTCTTTGCTTGACTCTTCGTAAACCGTTCCTCGCTCTTCCATGCCCCAGCATATACCAAGAACTCAATTGCCTCAACCAATGTAATGCTTCTCATCTGACTCCAAAACCCACAGATCATCACTTCGGCGTCTGAACCTGAAGTCCAGCATAAGCCTTTTTGGGAAAGCCACAGAGGAAATAAGAGAATCAGTGAACGCCACCAAAGGCCTTAGTCTCTCTTGTAGCTTCTGATATCGGCGGGGCACACAAGACGTTTGGTAGTCACTGGCTTGAGTGGACGGCTGCATGGTTCCGTTAGGATAGGCAAGGAGAGCCCGTGGGGAGGCTGACGCTGGGCGCAGAACGCGGGGTTGAGAATTTGGGGCTTACTGAGCATGGATAGAAGTGTTAGAGTACGCAACCATCTTCGCGGTTGTGGGAGAACAAACTCCGAAGTCAGAGTGTGCAATGTTATTCCCGTATACTTGCTTCAATTGATGTCTGCAGAAGAGTTCTGCGGTAGCAAAGATTTTCACGTAGAATGGAAATAATATCATTCTAAGAAATACAAACGGCACGAGAAAGAATGCAAACTAACTCAGCTCTACATACCCGACGTCGTAGGTTTTCAGTACACTCGATCACACTTCCATCTACCTCACCTCATGCAGACGCCTTGACTGCTGGGGCAGCTTCCTCAGCCTGAGTCCCACTCATGACCTTCTGCAAATTGAAACCCTGTGCCTTCTGTCCCTGATTCAGACCCCACGCTGTCGGAGAATCATCATGTACGGTAGTCCTCCTCACATCCCTTATGTACCTACCCTCAAAGCTGCCTCCTGTAGCTCTATGCAACACACACGTATTGTCCCAAGCAATCATATCCGTCGGATTCAGCCAGTCCATGTTCAAGACATATTTCGGCTGCGTAACATGATCCATCAACCTCTTCAAAAGCTTGTCGGATTCGTCCTTCGGAAGACCTTCGAGATGGTGACAATGAGCAGCAATGTAAAGATTCGTACGACCAGATGGAACGTGAGTTTGAACGAGCTTGTGCAGGGTCATAGGTTGTGAGGTTGGATCCAAGTCTTTGAAGAACTCCGGAGAGCCCATTTTGCGAGAATGAAGCAGTGTATGCGCACCGGTGTAATCCCTCTCTACCAGCTCCTTCTTCAGATCCTCATCCAGCTCATCCCAAGCTGTCCTGCTGTCAGCGAATTCGGTTTCGCCGCCTGTGCCTGGAGGTGGGAGTTCGATGGCTCGAAGAAGTGACCAACTCGCTCGACGGGGGTTGAATGAGGAGTCGACGTGGAATAGCGCATTTCCCTTGTTGTAGTGCGAGCGCGGGCTGTCGGGGTGGATAACATTGCCTTCTTCATCTACGTTACCGGCATCAAAGAGCTCGACGTGCTTGTATCGCAGCTTGCGGCCGCCGGTGAGATATCGTTTCACGTTGTCCAGCTCGCCGAGTTTAGAGGAGAAGGCTACATGCTCATCGTCGTTCATGCCTGTGTTGCGGAAGACAAGGACGCCGTACTGGGGGTTGGGTTAGACTGGAGATGAGATGGTGAGCAGGTGTACGGACTTTGGCCATGGCTGCTTTGATCTCTTTGAGTTGCTCATCGGACATATTGTGGAAATCTGCGCCGAGGATTTCAGCGCCAAAGGTAGGATGGACCTCCTTGATAGTGACGGTCTTGAAAGGGGCATCTTGAGTAAATAGACCTGGCATTTTGGTAGTGCTTTTGCTTGGGTTGAGATAACTTGAAAGTTTGAGGACGATTGAGAAAGATGAGATCGAAATTGATTAGATTCAGAGGAGAAGGATGTAAGAAGCAATGACGCAGTGAAATGTATGAGCAAAGAAGAGGAGTTAGTAGAGTTTTCCTCAGTTTATTATAGCCTGAAGCGCCCAAGCTGCATCTCCAAATGGAAATTCCGTTGCGGAGAGGTCATTTTCGAATATCCCACTGGATTCCGGTACTGGCCGGTGAATTGCAGCGACCGGCATTTCCAGATCAAGCCCCGAATGAATGAGGAAGGGTGTCCTCGTGGCTTCGAGAAGGATTTTGGAACAATATGCAGCTCTGTTGGAATTCGAAGCACGTGAGCTGTCCAATACTTGCTGACCTCGATTCCGTTGAGAACCCCCCGCATTCTCGAATTCTCCACAATGTGGGGCAATACACCCCGGCCCCATGCCCAGTCACTGGTCCAGAGCAAGCGAGACTTATTTCGATAAGTCGTCCTGGATGACTAGCGTGAGCTTCTGATATCCCTCGAATCGACATATTAGAAGGGAGTGCTTCTTGCGGCTGGACGAGGAAAACTGCCAAACTTAGGAGCGAGCCTCACTGCTACAAACGCTTCACACCGCGCTACCACTTCCTATTGGCCACCTCGATGATGCGTTGCTGCTGCAGACGACATTTTTTTGACGCCCCTGAATCGTTCATTTGCGCTCCTGCTGCAACTCCTTCCGCCCCGACCGTCTCCGTTGTTTGCCAATGCTGACTTTAGACGTCTCGAAGATTTCACCTCCTCATTCCATTAGCCCCTATACAGTCATGTTAAATTGTCAACATACATTGCTTTCAAAAGAGATATCAATAGGCAGGGACTAGAAACGGATTAATTTCTGAAAATTGGAAGAGAGAAGAAGCTGGGGCGCGAAGAGACAGGCTGGGTCTAAACAAGCCTGAATTTGGTGTCACGCCGTCCGCGCTAGCATCGAGGCGACGAGTCCACACAGGGAAATTTAAACCTCATCTTCTCTTACGCCTACTCTTCACCATCACTGACCAGGTCTGAAAGAAAGGCAACCATTTAAGGCGCGCCAAGCTCTTTCACCAATTCACTCAGTTGACGACTGAGCCCTCCCATTCTAGCTTCCTCGACCCAGGATGTGAACTATTGTCGAGTGCTTGAAGATGGGCCTTCACAATGCGTCCGTTGCTTCTCGCTAACTCTAGTAACGACGATTGCCAAGGAAAGTACACCTTTCACTTTCGCTGTCTGCTCAGACGCTCCTTCCTCGCTTTGTCGGCCATTCGCGCTTTCCCTTCAAGACACTTTCTTAGAAACTGTTTTCACTCGCGACTTCCATCCATCCTTGCTCGCTTGCGTCCCCTCTTTCCCAGCATTCCTTTCTTTCATCCCTTCCAATGGCGGCTGCCAATTTTCCAGGCATGAACAACATATTGCCTGCCATGTCAACGACTGGAGCGACCACACAACAGGAGCCGGAGCCGGAGCCGGAGTCGGATAGCGTCTTAGTCTATTCTGGCAGGATTGTTTGGAAGGATGCCCAATTTTACCGTTTTCATAAGCAAGTCACCAATGATCACCTGACGAGTGGGTACTGGCGCTTCGAGACCGAACGTCAAGGCTCGGACGAAGAACGCGCATATCTAAGGGGCTACACATCTCCAGAACAGGTACTCATCAGCGAAGTCCGAGGACACGGCTCCCCACAGGATATCGATATACGTTGGGTTCGGCCGGGGCAGGGAGTAGAACTGAAGGGTCGAAAGGGCACAGCGAAGCAGCACGTGACATTCATTACCCAGGAAAGAAAAGCCAAAGGTCTACCACCACCGATTGGACAGAAAGTTCCTGTGTATCCTCCCGATCAAGTTAAGAAGCTGCTACCAAATCGAGTGCAGGTTAACAATGAACGCTGGCCACAGCGAGCAGTCGCCCGAGCCTCGAAGTCTAATAACATTGCACATGCCGATCCATCTCCTACGACCAAATATACCCCGGAGAGTGAGAACCGATCGGATATCGGTGGGAATTCGCAGGCAACACACCTACCCACATGCTCTAGGCAGGCTCCACACCATATTAATACCTTTACAATTGGGCAAACCCCACCGACCGTCCATCCGACGTCCACGCATGGTCTTGGAGAAGTAAAGACCAGGGAGAAAGTCAATGGCCATATCACAGCCTCTCCCTTGTTATCAAATAAAAAACCCACGAACTCTCTTAACGGATACAGCCCGTCTCCCCGTGATTCTCTCAATGAAATTCTCCCCTTCATAAAGTCGACACCGTCGGCGGTCCAGCAATCGAGTCAAGTTTCCTTCGATCAGGGTTTCTCTCCATTTTTCAGGCCGCCTTCCCCCCAGTCTGGAGAAACCTCACGCTGCCAGTCGACCTAGTACATCATATTAATCACCTTAAAACCCTACCCCCCCCAAAAAAAAAGAAAAACTCAAGAACCACAAAGCGCAAAGGTCGGCGAGATTGATGATCAGGATGCCGCCAACGAGACATCCAAGGAAGGGCAAAACAAGCGCATGAGACTCAGCCCAGAGCCGGAGAACCCACTTGTGCAAACTACGCTACGCTTGGGAGCTTCTGTTCGACTTGTATCCGTTCCGTACCCTGAGGCCTCGCTGTCTTCTTATCCTAGCGAAGAGCTATGGCCCAATCACCTCGCCGGAGCAAGAGAAGAGCATGCACAGGCCGACTACGCCGACTAATTTGGTAACATGAAAGAAGAACGTGCTCCAACCGATAGGTGCAGCTTCCAGGGAGAATCATAGGAAGCAGGCGGGGCCACAGACATCGCTACAGCCGCGTCCGAAGAGGCAGTTGATGAGACAGACGATATCGATTCATTGCCTTCCGACTTCATCCCACCCTTTGACCTAAATGTTCCCCTCCAGGATACAACTTTCGATTAATCGGATCCATTCTTCCGTGCGAAGGGCCCTGTGTTGGATGTGACGAGAAGGAGGAACACGGGCCCAATTGTTTGCTTGGTGGTAAGTACTACCGTGCATGCATTTCTTGAATTTACTAGCAATCATCACAGCCATTCAGTGGAGACTAATCAAGCGTCTTAACATTCTGCAACTGAGGGCGATTGCGGGTGCCGTTAAACAATTCGATCCAGAGCAACACCGAGAACATCAAGCAGAGCCGGGGTTTGAGCCTGAAGTCGATAGTGTCATTAGGGAAATAGCGGACCTCCTCCAGAAAGAGTCCAGCGTGCAGAACGACACTGATTTTAGAGTAGATATGACTGATGAAGGGACGATAATGATGTGGGCTTTCAAAACGTGTGGCTAGGATTGTACGGTGGAATGGCATGACAATTGAGGCTTCTTCTGATTTGCTTTAAAGCGGGTGACAAGATGATTCGTAGCGACAAAACCAATTTAAGGGGGGGGGGGGGGGGGGGGGGAGGTTTGGAAAAACGTAATGTTTCTGGGTGAGTATCACATTGGCTTGCTCAGCATTGAGATGAAGGGATGATGTATGTAGTATAGGCTAGAAAAATAAGTTAAAAGTATCACTGATGTGCATTTTCCTACAGCATGATTTCAACTCCTGTGGCACGCACTGTTTACTTGGTTGGACTTCAACTTCAACTTTTCCCTCCACTTCTACCCAAACCTGAAATTCATTTGCTTAGGTCCCCGGATATATCATTATGAAACTTCCAGCAGTTATAATCACATTCAGCGTACAACCATAGTAGGGGTGTTGGCAATGATGCATTTTGCAATCCGTGCCAAAACTAGTTCCACCGGTGGTGGATGGGGACGGTACTGATCCGTCAAGCCGTTCTATCGCCTGAGAGATTCAAAGACTCAGACTCGCACTCGCACTCGCACTCTCTGCCCTCTCATACATGGTAGCTACAAACCTTCGATGCAAAGCAGCACATTTTGAGTCACCTGGTGGCACAACTTGGCCAGCGTAAAGTCCACAGAGTCCTGCTTTCCGATCGCAAAACTACACTCTTGTCAGTGAACTGCCTGCAAACACCCTAACTGGAAAGCACTGGACTTACCCATATCAAGTTCGGGTATCCGCCCCAAACCATCGTGCCTGCTCTCTTCCCATCAGGGGAATCATCGCACAAAAGCAAGCCACCCAATCCCCAATCTTTCCTTATTTCTTGCTGCGTACCACCCATAGCGTTATTAGCATCTATGTGTTTCAATACCGTAGCCAATGTGGCAGCCGATTCCTCCCCAAGTTGGGGTTTGAAAAACTCCTCCATACTCTCCTTCTTCAGAATTCTCTCATTCTCATCAGCGGTCAACAGCGCATGAACAACCTTGATATATTCCTCCGCACTCGCAAAAACCCTCTGTCCACCCATACAATCCTCAGGCTCCTGCCCTTCCGTCGTCAAATACGGCATCCTGCCATCCATCTTCACTACCTTTCCACTTTTCGGATCGCTCTCCGACATCTCCGCCATCCGCTTCTTCAACTCTGGATGCTGGGACAGGTAAAATGTCATATCCTTAATCCCCAACGGCTCCCACAAATTCTTCCTCATATACTCCTCTAGCGAGAGTTTGGAAACCCTTTCGACCATCAATCCCGCCCAATCAATGCTCGGTCCATACACCCATGAAGTCCCAGGCTCAAAAACCAATGGGTTAGAAAACCTTTCTATCAATTTCCCAGCTCCACTCGGCTCCTTGCCATGATACTTCAACCAAGCCTGCGATTTCGAGTGCCCAGCGTCATAGCTGAATCCACTCGAATGCGTCAACAGCAGTCTCAAAGTGATAGGAGTTTTGTGCGGTTCCTCGATTGGCGTCCCGTCTTCTTTGAAGCCTTTTATGACAGGATGATTTTTTAATTCAGGGAGAATGGAGTATACGGGTGCATCAAGGGAGAGGAGACTGCGTTCCACGCATTGCATGGCGGAGATGCAGGTCATGAGTTTGGTGCAGGAGGCGATCCACATCGTGGTGTTGAGTTGGAGGGGAGATTGGTCACCGCCTGGACGTACGGAGCGTTTGCCGAAGGCTTTGGCGTAGGTGATGCTTCCTGGTCAGTGTCAGAAAAGGCATTATAGGATGATTTAGATGGAGGTGAGGCTGTGTGGGGAAATTACCATCGCGATTGTTTGCGTGGAGTACACAGCCCGGTATCTCTTCGTCTGTGCATGCTTTTTCAATAATTTGTTCCAGGTTTGCCATTGTCTGCAGTCGACACGATGCTACGGTATTGAAGGCTCTGGTCATTGAGGAGAACGGTGGTAGCATCATAATATGTATCCCATGCACTGCTACCTACTGCTGAGGTGTTGTGGCTCGTGCATGGGACTTCGAGTCAGACCCAACGAGATAATCCGGTTGGCTCCGCGCTGTAGTAGAATTCCAGCGGTGTATGGGATAAAATGGCTCTCAGATATGAGTTGCCTCGGCTCATCGGTGTCAGGAGATCTGAGCTAATTAGGCCCATCGTGGCTTACTTTACATGACACGTAAACAAGTTCGTGCTGGCAACAGCATATATTACTGATGCACTTAAGAGCAATTTGAGGGATTCATTGCTCTATTGACAGCACATAGAGGAGTTGTCGGTCCTTTTTAGAACTGAAATTGTTTGGGGACTCACAAAGTGTCGAGAGCTTTCCCCTTTGGGCCGAGGATGGCGCTTGTTATGGAGTTGAATCGCCTGCACGACGTCGTATACTCGAATATTCTCCCATTAGACAATATGAATCGTTATAACAATATAGGTGGAGATATGCTGTTTGTCATCCACACATGCGTTCCTCAACCCCTCCTTACAAACTCCATTTCTTGAACCAGTCCAGAATCACTCTCGTCGGCTCCGCATCCGTACAAGTCGTCAAATTAGTATCACTATTCGGGAACGTGCTGGGCCAGTCATGGAATAGGTTCTTATACTTGTAGTGAATAACCGTGTCGTCCCAGCTATACCTCGTCACCTCTTTTGCCCCCGTGCCGCAAAGCGTGGTTGTTACATTGGAATTGGCATCGAATCCGTCACGCTCCGCCCATTGGTTGACATACGTAGGGACGCTAATAATGAAGCTGTTATTACGTTCGTTGGTTCTGCCACCGCACAGAATCGTGTTGTCTTTCTCGCCATGAAAGTCTGTGATAGGAATGATATCTCTACTTTTAATAGGATTGCAAGCCGGTAACTCGCCGCCTTCGCGGTTAAGATAGAAAGCGCCAGATACAGCGGCGAATGCAGCTATTTTCTCAGTTGCCTTGGGATCGCAGGTAAGGAGGCCGGTAATACCACCTCCGTTTGATTTTCCGGCCGCGTAGACCCGTGCAGGATCGAGACAGTATCTGCCAAGGAGATGGTCGATTAGGTCGAGGGTAAAGCCAATGTCGTCGATATCCTCGGGAGCATTTGGGTCCCCTTGCCATTGCTTAGGATGGCTTGCCTCTTCAAACTAGATTGGTTATTAATCACTACGAGGTGCAAAGGACACCATGTAAAAACTTATAGGTACACCTTCGGGATAAACAGCAATGGCTTCAAAACCGTACGAAGCATTCGAGAACTGGGACAGATCTTCCTGGAACTTCATACCTTTGTTCCGCCCATGGAATGAGAGAATCAAGGGGACGGGAACATCGGTTTGGTACAATTCTGGAACATGGATTCGGTATTTTCGCTCCCGCTTTCTGCTGTTTATCGTCAAATTCTTGGAATTTCCCCGGACAACAACTGATGGTAAGGGTTTACCGCAACCATCGCTGCGTTGTTCTGTTTTGCTGGGCGCGGCACTTCCTACGAAGGAAAATAATATGGCACCAAGAACGAAAGAGAAAAGCATCGTCAAGGATGGTTAGACTTCAGCCAATGATGCACTGGAAATGTAGATAATGGTCTTGGGACAGAAAAAGTTGAGGTATATAAAATAGTACATTCTAAATAAAGAAGAACAACTCGGAGATCTACTATACTTGCTGACTTCTATTGATCTCGCACGATGGAACTGATCACGGGTGTTACCAAGGGCCTGAGCTTCGACGGAAGCTAGACGAGCAAATTGTAGAAGAAATATCCAGGAGCGCTATAAAGTCATGCCATGAGGATTGCTGTAAACAAGGCCGGAACGTGATGCTGCTGATGACAGACACGGTCCTTCAATGTTGTGCAGTGGAGTGAAGGCGTTGAAAACGGATGTAAGGCTGATGTCGTAAATGTTTATTCACCCGCCAAGCCAACGCTAAGCTTTTAGCTTAAACCTGTCCGGGATCCCGGTCGATCCTCATCACGACTCAACACTAGCCATTACGGTGCTATACTCGGTATTCCGTCCCCAAATTACTGGACGCCTTGTGAGGTATCCTAACCTCAAGACTCACTTTCAATCTCAGGAGCCATCGGCTCCAAATAGTCGAAAGATTTTCCAAGAATTTTTGGCGCTGCCGAACCGCCGCATGAAAAATGAACATCCATCGCACGTTAGCATGTTATATCAATCCATGGCAAGGCTTCCGCATTCGGTAAATGTTTACTATGCCGATCCCATGGTACCGCTGCCATATGCTCAAACGTCTGAAATAAGAAACTTGGTTGTGCTTTCTGACGAACCATTGTGGAAACTATCCGCACCCAAAACGCATATGGGAAATTGGTGGGCCCTCCTTTTCCTGCATAGGTCCCATAATATCCCATAGGGTTTTTCCATGCTGATACTCCCTATGCTTCTTAAGCTCACAACTCTGGGAGAACTACTGGAGAACTGCACTAACGAGGAGGAAACGGAGGAGTTCCGACTGGGCTTGCTTATCATCGTTATTCGTGTCTCTCAGGGATTTGCTGTGCTCAGAGGGTGTTACGATTGATTTGCAATTCATCCCTAGCTTCAAACAGTCTCACCTTGTACAAAAGCCTTGTCGACGCCCCATGTGAAAGTCAGCAAGACGTTGCTTACGCCGTCAAGCCATCAGCCATTCATCACCAATCATTAGTTCTTGTACTCTCCTGCAGACTTCTCAAATGAAGTCGCCGAAATTTTGACCATCGCATCATGTGTTTGCGTAGTTCTCTTTCATCGATGTCTTTCGGAGTTGTCACTTTCTTGTTAGTATTCAATTTCTCCTGGTCAGCTTCAGCAGCAAACTCTACATGCTACTACCCCGCCGAATTGGAAAATAGAGGACAGGCGTGCAACCCTTCCGCATCGGTCTCCACATGCTGTGGACCAGGCTTCATATGCCTAAGCAACGGGCTCTGCAAGCCAGGACCCGATGACCGAAAGACATATCGATACAAATACTATCGAAGTGGATGTACAGATCCATCTTTTAACTCGTCCTCTTGTCCGCAATTCTGCACTGGATGTAAGTTGAGACAAGCCCAGCACGGAATTGACCACTGATAGAGATACAGCCGAGGACGACCTTGATTCCGGTATAGGCCTTCAGAGTTGTCCTGGTGGTCCGAATCAGTACTGCTGTTCTCGTCCCTATGATTGCTGCTCCAATTCGACAAACATATTCACGCTCGATGTTGCGAATATTGTGACGACGATCCCATATTCCAGCTCAACTGCAACCTCTGCATCATTCTCCACCACTCCTTCATCAACAACAACAACAACAACAACAACAACAACAACAACACCACCACCAAGCTCTTCCGGATCTAACACACGTAGCAATACCACTGCAATCGGCGTAGGTGTGGGCATTGGAGTCGGCGGAATACTGGTTATCTTCCTGGCAGTCTTCATCGTCTTGCGTCTCCGGCGAAACAAACGAAAGATGTCACAGCCCTCAGCTCCAGGGCACATAGAGTTAGAGATAGCACAGACTAGTAGGCAAGAGTCGAAAGACGGATCCGCGACTTCAAGGGACCCAGAACTGCCAGACGAGAAGCGTGCACATATTCCCAAGGGTCCCCTGGACTTGGAGCATCAACCAAGGTACGAGCTCGGACAACCGCGATCATCACCACCTGGGAGTCTGGAGAGCACGGCAGGGCCCAGCATAGTTATCCAGGGAGGTATTTCAAAGAGGAAGGTATTTATCGACACGAAGTATCTGGGTGAATAACCCGAACCACCTCTAATCAGCGGAGATAACCATCATATTTACAATACACCAACCACCACACACCAATACTCACCATGAAGATCGCCCCCTCAACTCATCTAACTTCAAAAATTCCTTCACTTCTTCCTCCCCTTTGCTCCTGGTTGATTTTGGAACGACGCCCGAAGCAGGGCTCCATAGAATCAAAGCATGGGGTTTTCTGGGCGAATCATTGTCCCAATCATTTTATCTCCTCTGCCTAGTTTCTAGACAAGTCCTAACTCACAACACCCATCGTCCATCAACCGTTGCTCGGTGCCAGCAGATTTTTATTCCTAATTCCACACACTCCATGGGACTTTTCATTGGAAGTACTTCACCACACAACATCGCGAAGTCGTTAATGGTTTTGGCCTAGCAATTCCATGGCTATAATTCCCAGGAATTTTTGATTTGAGACCGCCCCATAGGCCCTGATGTGGAGCAATTTTAGTCCTTAGCTGTAGCAAACCCGTAGGGCAAGATGTCTAGGAATTTTGTACACCACAACTCCACAGACTATGATGGCCGCAAAGTTTTGGTTCACCGCTTCGCCGCGGTTAGTATGCGAAGAATAGAGGAAGATTTGGATCGTGCAGGAGGTGTATAAAGAAAGGATGGGGAGGAGAGGCTAGAAGGTGGGTGTAGCATGTGAGCAATGTGCGGTAAGTGAAAGGCACGACGTGCCGGGTAAGCACGTCAGGGGCAAAGGCTTGTTAAGGAAGAATAGAACGGAGTGATTTAATTCGAATTCGAAGCTTGAGACGCAGCTAGGTATAATTTGAAGATATATGCTGAGCTAAAAATCTTGATACAATTTTAGGAAACGCTGGGTATCAGTATAATATACAAGAATTAGAACACGATACCAGAAGCCAGACGACTGCCGATGCTATTTCATCAATTTGAAATCAAAATGCGTAAACCAGTGCTTGTTCGTACAATCCTATGGATCATAATTCATCTTAACCTAGTCCAGTGACGCCACTGACTGCACCTTTGGCAGTCCCAACGGTATTCGTCGCACCACCAGTAGACTTATTAACTCTTTTTTGCGCCCCATCTGCCTGTTTTGTGACCTGAGTTTTCCCCTCATTCAACTGTTTCCCGACATCAGGGGCACCCCCATTTGCACTCTTCTCACTGCCGTGAACTTTCGGTGTTTGGCTAACACCCGTTCTGTCATCATCTACCTTCTTTCTTGCTCCATCCATCAAGAAGCTTAGTCGACCTCCCGTCAAATTATTAATCTTGTCTCCGATAGCCTCGCCCTTTGGTGCCGGCACTTCTCCTTCGTTAAACCACTTCAGGATATAATAACCACCCAATCCCCAAAGGAACAGGAAGGAGCCCGCGAATGTGGTTATGAAGACGGTGGGAAGGATGACGAGGAGGGCGACGCCGATCATGAAAGCCGTAAAAAGGAGAGCTGCGAGCAAGCCAATAAGAAGTGCGGCAATGAGGGAGAAGACGAAGACGGTAAGAGTGAAGGTCAGGAAGAGGAGGAGGGGGAGGCCGGTTAGGGCTATTTGTGTTAGAAGGAAGGCCTGTATCACAGAAGGTTAGTTATACAGCTCGTTATACATATTGGAGGATGGGAGATGGGAAACAATACGCACCGATAACTTCGGATTATTTATGGCAAATGTTTGGAGCTTCGCTAGGATCTCAGCCCTCTTCTCCGGTGGGAGAATTCGATCGAGAATGCTTTGAAAAGTGTTGCCCACGCTCCCCAGGACGGCTTGGAGAGTGTTTAGAATGGCCGACATGGTGGGTAACGATTGGAAGCTAGGAGCTTAGGAACACGAAATAGAATGAGACGACGCTAAACACAGAAGACAATATGACGATTTTGAAGGGAAATCCACAGGTATGAAGGAGAGTAGTTGAGAGCAAAGCAAGAAGATTTACAGATTGAATCTTTGTGATGCTGAGCCACAAGCGCCATAAAAACAAGGTCGAAGAGCAGCGGGGAACGACGCGTGATTGACCGTACGTCATTTCGCGTCGGCGGGGACACGGGCATGAAATAATTCGTTGCACCCTGACTAAGCAGAACACCAGCGTCATCTCAACACCATAGTACTCAATTACTTCAACAATTAATAAATCTATCAAATCACACTCATATTGCACAAAAATTATGTCAAACGAGAGCGCAGAAGCAGCTCTGTTAACTCCTAAGCGTCCTACTCGTCCTCCACCTCCAGATACGTGGCGTCGCGCGCGATTCTTCAACGACTACGATGAGCATCACAATAACGAACCTGTGGAGGATATTGCTACGCGAAACGGTATTGGACGGCGTACAGCGTTTAACTGGCTGGCAGAGAGGAAGATATACAGTACTCCTGTTGCTGTACACCGTATGCGAAAGATCAAAGCAGAGGATAAAGAACACAAGCTTAGAAGGCCATTCCAGATACCACAGGACACTCTAGATAAGATATGTAAAGCAGCTACAAATCCCGTACGATAAAAGCCTCTCCGCATCTAAAGGCAGTATTAGGAGATACGTACTACAGTACGCACTTTACAGTGGAACCTAAAGAAGCGCAAGAAAAGAGCTAGGATGTACGTAGCAAGTCATCAGAAACACATACGGAAAGAGAACAAGGCTCAGCGAGTGATATATAGGGAGAATAACTGGGAGAAGCCTCTCTTTAGTTACTGGGATCAAGTGTACTTTACCGACGAGGCCCATTACAACATTACGGGATACTATCAAGCTCCCAGAGTCCTGCGAGAGCAGGGAGAGCGTGAGAACCCAGAAAATCGAGCTAAAGAGCATAAGCAGTTGTCAGAGTGGGCTCTGCACATGTACTCTTGGGTTAATTACTACAAGAAAGGCACTCTCAACTTCTACAGCGAAGATAACCCCCAAAACAACCTTCTGCCGACGCCTAAACCACCTGGAAAGCCTAGGAAGAAGAAGAATGAGACCTGGGAGCAGTACAGCCAGCGTATAGCTGATTGGGAGGCTTCTAGGCCACCCGAGGTT